>JAGVSM010004335.1:0-132150 GCA_022494885.1 Micrasema longulum | reverse complement strand
AACACATTCACAATAATAATGCAACAAAAATGCCTTAATGATCATCGTGACCGCCACGCCGCGCCGTCAGCTTCGTTTTCTTCCAAACTAAAAATTAATATTGCCAAAAATCACCGAGCAAAGCGCTACTAGTGAAGATGCGCGGACGAAAAAACTGCCGTCATATGTCAACAGAATACTATCAAACAAAAATGGTATTTAAGAAATAGTTTTCGAAATGCTACTTTCCAAATAGAGAAGCTTTAAATAATATATGTAATCTGCGAATGAACTCAGCAAGGAAAATATACGTACTGGGTTTTTGGATGTTAAAATCTTATACAGATGTATATACTCTAAGGTTAAAATACAGTATTCATTTTGTATAGAGAAATAAGCTGCAATAATCGGAAACGGCAATGCGCTGGGTGCGTTTTTAGATGCTTTTATATATTTTTTAAGGAAGATATAAACGGTGACGTTTATTTATAATAAAAAAAGATTATTTTATATATACTCTTATAATTAAAACTTCTATAAAACACTATTATTGATAGTTTAAAAAAATGGTAAGCCACGCATAATCGATTATATGGACGATTCGCCCTTGGAAAGCGCCCACACCTTTCCCGCAACAGTTCATAAATAGTCTTTCTTCAGTTTTGAATATTCACGATCAATTTTTTGAACGTAATTTATAAAAATGTAATATGTCCTTATATTAAACCGCAACAATAATAAAGCAAAGAAACTTTAAAAGCTTTCATTCTACCCCTTACTGCAGAATTGTTAATTTTGTGATCAATCATGTACACAATATGGTCAGTAAATTCACCTTATTTTAGTTTCTTAATACAGTGTAAGTTTAAAATAAGGACAGAAAGTCATATTTCCGGATCCCAGTTCGAAAGAAGAAAAACCACTGTAATAAAAACAAAATACAAAAACTCAACAAAATTACTATACTTCTAAAAAATATTTACAGAATTTGCTCAATACAACTCGCATTCAAACGACGAAAGAAAAACTATTTACATTCCAAAGCACGTAAGTACATCAAGACTTTTAGTAGTAAAGTTTGCATTTTTACTCAAGTTGAGTTAAAACATTTACGTTCTATGCAGAATAAATTAATTATATAAAGTGTGTGTGTAAGCGCAATAGTCTATTTTTTTACAAATGTTTTTGGATTTTAGGCAATAAATTACTTACATCGTCTGAGTGCCTTTTAATTTTTTTTTTACCATAGTGGAAAAAATAATGCTTATAATGTACTTTGCACTATTTTATCAATCCGATGACATTTTAAGTGACCGTATGAAGGATTAGGTTGTTGAGGGTTGTTGAAGCTTTTTTCCCAATTAGAGGTTGACAGAAGACACGCGGTTGCTGTTTTATGCGTATTTATTACAAGGCGAATAAGATATAACACTTGGCTGTGTAGCACAAGCGTAGCGGCGATGATGGCTTGAAGAGTCTGCACTTGAACTACATGCTGGAATCGAGTGATTGCGTTGAGCAGAGTCTTGGCTGTGCTGACAGGACTAGGCGTTGATTGCGCCTTGTGGTCTCTATAAAGACCACGTTTTTCTGTTGTTCATTTTTCCATGGTAGGGATGACGTTAATGTACTGTAGGACGATGCTCTCGTCTTTCTGGGCAATACTGTTAGAGTTGCATAATTTGATGTATTGGATTCTATAGAAAACGATGACTGACTTCATCGGTCGTCGCTCTATTTAAAGATTCATGTGTTAACACGTGTGTGTATGTCATCGATCATGGACTATGAACCCCACACGTATACCATTTTAATTTCTAGAAATCAAGTTTTTTCTCCGGAAAATGAAATTTCATAGATACTCTATATTTTAAAATGCTTAATTAATAGACAATATTAATCATAAAATTGTAATTCTTTGTAAAAAAATATTTTATTAATGCGAAACAGTGAAGACAAATAAAAAAATTATAGCCCTGTGGACAACGGAGAAGCAATATCAATTTTACTAGAGACGTATGTTTATGGAATTTCCTTTTAGGATATTACAATATGAATCTTTGCCAGAGAATTTGATTTACATTGTAAATGTTTCAAGATAATAATTTGTTGACGTTTGCACAATGTTACAGTAAAATATAACATGATAAAGGGAAAACTCGGTTCATTCTGAAATTTATCTGTTATAACTTTTTATGATAGTAATAACAGAATTTAACAAGTGTTGCTCAAAAATTTCACCTTTTACAGCGCGAATTATAGATTTGTTCTTGAATTTGAAAAAAAACTTTTAAATCGACACGCAGGTATTCGTTTATAAATGAACATAAACCACAATTTTTAGTAACCCGTCAACCATTTTTGAAGTAATTATCTAATCATCAGGACTTATACTAACTTAGAATCACACGCGTTAGTATTAAGGTATTTTATAAAATATCGTAAAAAAGAACAGAAGAAGAAAGGAAGAGAGATAAAGAAAATAGCGTAGGAAAAATTTGGGGATCATTTTTAGAAGAAGACGAAACGAATACCATTTTTATTGATATGCGCAATTTTGACGCCCGTTTCTTGATTAAAATTCTGCACTTTTTAAACACATGAGTGTAAAATTTCATACCGCAAAGTAAAAAATGTTTTTTGTCTGTCTGTTCGTCACAGCATCTCCAAAATAACAAGTCGTGAAATTTGAAGATGTCACTTAAGGTATACTTCATAGTAGCTGCTCGATTGAGGAATAATCTACGGACTAATGTTGGAGACATTTAAGTCAAGATTGAAATGTCACTATCTAAATATTTAAATTGTTCCTTTATCCTTCTTTCTTCCTTCCTATCCCCTCTCCTCTCTTCATAGTAAAGTGTTATTTTTTTTTTTTATATTCATTTTTGTTAATCTTTGCTTTTATTTTATGTATGAAATTGTAAGATTCAATATGTCCATGTATTTATAATTTTCTCGAACTGAGCGGTTTGGGTAGGTAGGAAGAAATTGCCTTAAGGCAATATGCCCGCCCTTATATGTATATATATTGTATATGTATATAAAGTGTCAAATAAATAAAAAGTTCAATTTTAATATTTTTGAGTAAAATTTGACTCGACTTCTCTTTGATTCAGACTCAACTATTTGAACGGTAAGTCATAGAGACGAGAAATTTAGAGCGAATAGGTAAAATTCCATGTCTAAATCAACTGCGCTATTTTCGAACAAAGTTTTTCTTGGCCCTCCTAGCTAATATTCATATTTATAATAAAACTATCTTTTTGACGGTCTATCACAGCGATAAATGCTATTTATAGATTAATAGGACTACTTTTGAGTCAAAAATTTTTCGGGCGTCCTCGTAAAATATTTAAACATATTTACGGCTGATCGTAAAGATGTGAAATTTAGAATGTAAGTACCTAAATTTATTTTGAATAAAAGTAAATATATAAATTGCGTTTTGATTTATTTCCAATGAATATTTAACATCTGTTTTTGAGGTAAATAAGGAGCATGTCTACAAGAAAACTTATGCTAATCAACAGTATTTTTATTATAATATTTATATCAATCACTACCAATTGATTGATTAAGTCGTTTAATATTGTATAATTTAGACATTCTTCAACATCAGGCAAAAGTCTCGAAGAAACTATTATCCCTTTTCTGATGATGTTTTTCTATTTTTCTCACTCTTTTACTGACAAGTTACTGTTTTCCCAATTTCATAAGTTTTGGCTGGCGTATCAAGTTTTTTGTTTATAACTAAAAGTAAAATATATAACACAACAGAGGCACTTTTATATTTAGGTTGTTTTAATAAATATTTCGATATTTAATCAAAATTACTAGATACAACCGTCTACCGGCTTTTTTTATATTTATTTATTTATTTATTCAACTTTTTGTACATAATGTTATTTGAAAATTGGAGGGTTTATTGCCAAATGGCAATTTCTTCCAACCAACCAATAAAATAAAAGTTTTATTTTTATAATTCAAGTTACAGAACATATTCAATAGAAAGAAAGAAAAAAAGTTAAAAAAATAAAAATAAACGTATTTGTTTATAAATTACCTTAAATCAAAACTATTACTCAATGGGAAAAAGGAAAAAAGCGGAAAGAGGAAAAGGAAAGGAGGAGAGATTAAGGAAGAGAAAGGAGATGTTTCTTCAGACGTGATTTAAACAGAGATAATGTAGTAACATCTTTGATGGTGGATGGGAGATGATTCCACAGTCGAGCCGCATAGACACTATATGAGTTAGAGAAGAAAGAGGAATTGTGTATGGGTATTAAGAGAGTACCTTGAGAATGAGAACGAAGAGGTAAACCATGAACTGATAAGCGTTGAAATTTTTCACACAGGTATATAGGAGCATTAGGACTATGAAGTACATTGAACAGAAGTGAGAGGGAGTGATAGTCTCTCCGCTGTCTAATTTTGAGGCATTTCAGTTGCCTACGATAATCAGAAATGTGGTCATATTTCCTTAGACCAAAAATGTACCTTATGCATGTATATATGTAGTTTATCGAGTTGTTCACAGCTTAAATCAGTCATGGAAACATCAGCGTAATCTAGAATGGGTAATAGTAATGCTTGTACAAGAGTGCATTTAGTACTAATGGGTACGAATTTTTGCAACCTTCTAAGTGAGTGTAGACTGAAAAATATTTTGCGGCTTAATTCATTAGTATGAACTCGCCAGCAGAGATGTTCATCATTAGTACTCCTAGATTTTTTACGGATTTTTCTACCAGTTTCGAGACGTACTCGTCTCTTTGTCAAGACATTAATTATTCTAACACGTAAATCCCACAACAGTTGTAACACAAAAATATAAAACAAATGTGCCGACAGAAAGAAAGTGTTTATTTTTGGGGAACAATAATAAAGTAGTATGATTTTACTAGGTAGGTGGTTACCATTACAATGAAAAATAGAATAATGGGCTATATTGAACAGCTTTTTGATTATTGACTAAAGAGTCATTTTTTTCAAAGCCTTCCTAATGTTAAATATTTCAATTTTTTTCTATGTAACATTCAAACTCCTAATACTTATCTCATACGTGAAAGATTTTAACTCCCATATAAAGTATATTTAAAAAATATATATATATATATTTATATATATATATATATTTATTTTGCAATGAAAGTACATTATTTCCATACATACTTTATTAAAAAATATACATTTTTAATGCTTTTCCTTTCCAATAAAGAGTCAATCTCTTGAGCTTGGAAAGGAACTTACACTAAATTATAATTAATATGAGCATAAATAGAATTTATATTAAAAATACATATGTATTGCTATTTTTCTATTGTCCTATAACGTATTCACTTTTCACGCCCATAAAACACATACATTTAATTTTTATAAAATACTAGTATTTAAATATAAATTATTTTTATATATTTTTTTTTACTTTTGTTATTTAAAAATAGAGAAAATCTTTTATTTCTCGGACCTTAACAACCCCCTACCCTTCCTCTATACAAGAAATGAGATAAACGTATTTGACCAACGAAGCGATACATACCGGACGTGGGCAAGAGAAGCGTCTAGGGGGGGGTAAGAGGTTGGGGAAGGGATGTTAGTCCGATAAATTAAGGATTCATTCCATTTTTAGATGATAAAAATAGTAAAAAATAGAAAAAAGTCAGTTTTTTGAAGAAAAAAAAAATTATGTTTTAAAAAGTTTTTTAAAAAGTTTTAAAAAGAGCATGAAGAATATTTTAAATCGAATTTAAAAAATAAAATAAAATAAAAATATTTTTGATGTAGGTTAAGTAAAAACCATTATACTCGTAGCATAAAGTTTGTAAGTAAAAATTCTTGATGGAATTTCATTGTAATTTATTATATAAATAAAAGACGAGTGATACTTTAACCCACAAATTTGGAATATCCGGTGACCAGTTTCATCGCTTTCGCGACATCTTCGAGACTGGTATCTTTATTAAAAAGTTCAATGTATTTATACAAAACTGAGGTGAGGATAGATAATTCAAAGTTATATGAAGGTAAATTAAATACTTTCGATAATAAGCTTTCGACAATAAATCTTACAAAGTTATATGAAGGTAAATTAAATAAATAGTTATATGAAGGTAAATTAAATGAATTTACTTTTATATAACTTTGAATTATCTATCCTTACCTCTGTTTTGTATAAATACATTGAACTTTTTAATAAAGATACCAGTCTCGAAGATGTCGCGAAAGCGATGAAACCGGTCACTGGATATTCCAAATTCGAGGATTAAAGTATCACTCGACTTTTATTTATATAATAAGTTAAAGCAATACATAAGAACCTGCTTACGAGTTGTATGATTACAATTCAGCGGGACTTCATTTTATTTTTTTTATTTTTTTTAATGTATGTAAACATGTATAGTAGGATATGCATGTTAGTGTTATTAGTATCCTGACGATTTTGGATACAACAAAAGGTCTGTTAGTGGTTATATGAAAATATATTACAACATTTATTTAAATAATTGTTTATAAAACTGAAAACTGTTTTAAAGTCCTGAAACGTTGCAAATTTTAATATTTCAACGCCGAAGTTACCGTGTTATGGAAATTGTATATTATTCTTCACTCGAAATAAGCATCTAAACGCAAAAAGCTTTTGACAATAAACAACTATTCTCTGTAGATTTGAAGTAATATAAAACTGATTTTGCGAACGAAAATAACCGTACATACATTTCATTTCACGACCCCGTTGAGAATGTGGGTATTGTACTAGCTTACCTTACAAACAAAAAATGATAATAATACCGATATAGTAAACCTTTAAGAGTGTGGTGCCTTAGAAGTAGGTACCGCCAGCCGTCGGGCAAAGCCTACAAACGATACAGTTGCAACGTTGGCAACACCAGAGGGTCAGTGACGTAGGCAAGACTATAAAAGTACCGACGCTCATTCTTCTCTCTACCTCTGCTACCCGCTACCTACTACCAGGATCCAAGATTGTAGTTTTCCGAAATTATTGTTACCCGCGTTGTAAAGAATATTCTTATAAAGTGTTCCATTCCTTCATTTGAATATTCAGTAATATATCTCAGTAATTTTATTGTATTTATTTATTTGTGGAAATAAATAGTGTTCAAATATCATCTAAGCACGACTTTTTTTATTCATAATATTTGTTATATTTGAAGAGACCTTTTGAAAAGTAAAGTGGGGGCTACGCGTGACATATTGGATGTAGGACTTCCACCGACTTTATTCGCCATACTTTAGCCTGTAGTGCAGAAATAAAGACATCTTCGCGTAGCGTAGGCGCGCTGACCAACCTATCTTCAAAGACAGAATAGAGTCGATGAACTGGGTGTACAACACAAATGTTGACCCCTACTAAAAGCCTCACCACAAGAATATCGCATTTTCCCAAATTGTAAGTAAGAATTTTATGTTTTTGCGTTGTTTCAAAGTGATCTCTTAAACCAGTCACTGACAGATATAAGCCTTTTAAATGCCTAAATTTCTTTTTTTTCAGGTGTTCAATAACCATCGGACGAGGTCTTTATTCCACCCGGATCAAACGTAAGAAACAACTAATTTTATAATAAAAACTTCCAAATTCTTTTTTATGGAAAAAATAAATATTAACGTTTTTATAATTTGCCAAAATATTTCAATTTTGGTGACCATTTTCAACGAGTTTTAAATAACTCACTATTAGAAAATGGAAAACAAGTTGAGATAGAGTGAAGTTCGAACCTCGGACCTCTGATCCGTGAGTCTGCAGCACTAGCCACGGGGGACCACAACATCTCTTTGTGAAGTAAATGAAAGAGCAGATAGATTTGCGTACAATATGATGAAAGTAAATCCAACAAAAACCCAAGTTGTACTTGTCAGTAGAGCAAAAAATGCAATCTAAACTGGATGTTCCTACACTCCCGCTTTTTTTAATAAATGGCACAGAAATTTATTTCCTGGCTTCCGTCAAAAATTTTGGTATTTTCATAAATAAGCATTAAGAGTGGCACGATCAGGTTAACGAAGTTAGTCACAAACTTTATCGCAGTTTGCACTTACTTAAAAGATTGCAGAATTTCTTGACAATCAATGTTTAGCAAACATTAGTCCTGAGCTTACTTCTCCCAATCCTTGATTATGCAGATGTCTCTTGCCCAGATGCTTATTCTGAACTGCTTGATAAGTTCAAACGATTGAAGAATGTTTGTGTACGTTGTATCTTCGCAAATACGACCACATAACCGAATACCACACGCAACTATACTGGCTCAGAATCAGGCATAGAAGAAACATTCACACACTTATTTACAACATTTTGAAGAATCCCACTCCGCCTGTTTATCTGAGAGAGCTCTTTCAACTTTTATCACAATGTGGACAATCTCTTCATTTAAGTAACCTGAGAACCATTTTAATACCCCGTCGGCGCTCTAATTTTCTTACTTCCAGTTTCACAGTAGTAGCTGCTCAGTTGTGGAATAATCTACCCACTAATGTTAGAGACGCCCCTTCTTTATTCATATTTTAATCAAGATTTAAATATCACTATAAAACACAACCATGTTAATAATAATAATAAAAATACGTATAAAGTTTTATTCTACTTTTATTTACAAATTTTTACCAGTGACCGGGCTACGTCTTATAATTTATGTGTAAAAGTAGAATAAAACAATATGCGTATTTTAATTATTATAATTAAAATGCAGTTCCACCAACAAATGTCAGTAGAAAAACTCAAGAACCATATTACATATGTCAATTAGTAAGATCTATCTTAAATTGGCCAAAATTTTAAATCTTATATATTTTTGGAAGTTTTAGAAAAATTCATATCAAGAAAGTAACATACGTTTTCAAAAAAAAAAATGTAGCACACGGCTTTAAAAAAATATTTATGATATATATAGGGGGTTATGGTATTTCCGCGAACCAAATACTATCTCTATAGACATTACACTTCAGCCTCGGAACCAACGACGAATATGATAGTAGAGATTTTTATAATGGCAGGAATGTTTCCCCATATTGCGAAAGAGAATAATATTTAGAGAATTTTAAGCCCTCTTGTCTCTGGTATGACAACCAGCAAAAATCTTCAGCGTCTATATAATATTATGTGAAATGTGTGCATATTTCACGGTTAGTATTTCCCATATATATACCGTGCGTGGCGTACTGTATTCGGAATGATTAAAAACACGGTGCTGCGTGGAAAATATAACCAGAATCCTGGACTAGTGCTTTTGACTCGATGCCTGCTTTCAGGTAAAAAATACTGAGTAAGGAAATCGAATAAAGATAAGTCCGCTCTTTGGTGAAGTGGCACGGGCATTCGCTACTTGGTGAATAAAAACTTTTGGAGTGATGGAGGCAATATATCTTAATATACACTTAAGTTGCGTCTGTTTTTTTCCAAATTTGAAAATGAGGACTTTGGTGTTTTTGAGCCTAAAAAAATAGTAATGGTTCGACTTAATTCGAAAAAAAAATCTGCTCCAGTAGATAAAATTGTCTTTGGTTTTACGTTTTATATGTTATTATATTTGATTTTAAGCCTTCGAAATGCAATGTCCAGTAGATGTAAGTTACCTTTTTTGACACCTTATTCTGTTCTTGTTCAATCTAAGGAATTAAGCTGCTAAAACTTCAAGCGTATTTGCCCAGTGTACGGTGAATTATTATTATTTACCAATTTGAATTTATCAATTTGTCAGTTGAATTTCTCATTTGCAAAAGGCATTAGCAGAGATAAATTATGGAAGGTTTCAATTCAGAGTATGGAGTGAATGGTAACCTGACAGGGCTATTGCGTCACTGTTCAAGGACAGCACAGCATGTGTGGAGGTGAATGGGTCAGTCACATCGTGGTTTAACACTTCTAAAGGAGTCAAACAGGGATGTGTAATGTCACCGTGGTTGTTCAACATATAAATCGATAACTGTGTAAAAGAACTAAAAGACTTAAAAATGGGAGCAAAAATGAGCAATTTGACTGTTGACTGTCTTCTGTATGCTGATGATGCCGTGCTTCTTGCTAGCAGCAAAGAAGAACTGCAATGTTTGGTAACAAAATTCTACGATGTATGCAAGAAAAGCGATTTGCTTATGAATGTTGATAAATCAAAAGTGATGGTTTTTGAAAGGGATGAAAATACAACTAAATGTGAGATCAGTGTTAACGGAGATATTCTGAATCAGGTCGAAGAATTTGTATCTGGGAAGTATGTTTACTAGGGATGGAAAGGCTGAGAAAAATATTGAGAGGAGGGTGAGTGCCGGGAACAGGGTGAACGGTGCACTGAAAGCTACTTTGGCAAACAAATGTTTATCGTAGAAGGCAAAACTAGCAGTTTACAATGGAGTTCTAGTGCCAACTCTAATGTATGGGAGTGAAATATGGGATCAGAAAAATAATGATGAAAGTTGATTTAATGCTGTCAAAATGCGATCCCTCAGGCGAATGTGTGATAACACGATGTTTGATAGGTGCACTATTGTCGAGACCGTAAACTGCGTAAGGCTGAGACATGCATTATCGACAGAATCAAGAAAGGGGTGCTGCGTTAATTTGGACATTTTAGACATGTAGAGCGAATGGACACCAAAAGAACGGCTAAAAAAATCTACGATGTGAATGTTGATGGATGCGGAAAACGAGAAAGACCGAGAAAGACGCGGCACGATCAAGTCCATCAAATACTTGAAGATCGAGATGTCAAGAGTTGGAATAATCGGCGTGCGTGCATGAGAAGATGTACGAATGTAGAGAAAGCAAGGTATGTATACAAAGACTGGGTGATATGACGTTCTATCCTCTCTGCCTACTCTTACGGGGAAACGGCGTACTGGTTTATTTGTTTGTGTTTGAATTCTTTACTAATTTTTTGTAAAATAATTAAGAATATTGACTTATCCATTGAGGAAATAATGAAGGAAAAAACCTTATCGACTGATTCGTCGGTGTTAACATAATTATGTCCATGTTTTTCCGTATGAAGAAAACAAGAGGATACAAGAAAAAAATACAAAAAAATAATTAATATCTCTTTCATTAGTTTACAACAAATTCGTCAATAATTCATCGCTTCATTAACAGAACTAATTAATTTTTTTTCTTACCCTATCCTCTCCAGATTAACTACTTTATCTAATACTTTCTATATTCCTAACATAAAAATTAAACATCGAAAACATTATACGATTCCTCGTATATACGAGGAAGATGTTGGTTCAAATTTACTGAATTTTTGAAGGGCATTAGCTAAAATTACAGGTTTTTTCGCTGAACTACACGCCAGTCTGATTTTTTCGACTTTATTTGTAAAAAAATCGGCAAAATCAGTAGCAGTAGCGCCTGTGTTAGATGTCTCTGCTATACAGTCACCACGAACAGATTGAAGGCTTCGCTAGAGTTGTTTTGGAGACTTTTTCTGTTCAGTGATTTTTGTACACCAGAAACTAGATTTTATTTCTTTTATAAATGTCCTATAAGAGGCTTGTGTATCTAACCATATCGATCGGTCCGAAGTTGACAGTGTGTTTCTGTATTTGCGTTCTAGACGTCTTCAAGACGTTCTAACGTTTCTTATCATTGATTGATTCATAAAGGCAAGATGCATCGTTCAAAATAGTTTGTGGTTTTTTCCATACATTTTTAAAAATTTTGCGGTACAATTTAATGCTCTAATGTTTAACGCGGGTAAGATTACATTTTTTATGTCCAATTTTCCGTAGGGTCACTATAGTTTGGATAATTAATAGTTCAAAAGAATCAATTTCAATTTGACTAACGATAAATTAAATAAATACAAATTTCCATGTTTGTTTACTAACTTGTAGGGCCGTGGAATAAATAGGTGGGTTGTTGTCGTAGTTTGAACTATGCGGACACGTAATAAAACAAACAAGGCAAAAAATACACCTCTCTTCTGGATTACGCAAATTATTATTTAAAAAACTCGGGCTAGCAAAAAAACAGCTACTGTAAGCGGATTTCCTAAACAAACGCCAGAACTCACACAACCTTTCTAGAAACCTCATATAATACTAACATTTTATGAGTTCTGAATTAGAAAACCTTTTTAATTTAACCTTTCCTTAAGGTTGTGAATTTATAGCGGACTAAACGTTAAATAATATAATGTTTGTACATATCCGTAGTCATTTGTAACTACATGTTTATGTCATTCCTTTGACCCTTGCTCAAATATCATGAAACCGTATCTAATGGGGATGATTTCAGTAAAAGATGTTCCCAGATCTACTGAAAAGGTTCTTCTTCAGGGATTCATGAATTATAATTCATGTCATGTTACTAAATCGCTTAACGTAAATGATTTCTACAGCTTTGATTATCCCTCACTTTGCTAAATTTATGACTCGACCGCTTTTTGAAACTGTAGTAAATAATATCCCACTACCTATAAATCGAAAGTAAATAATATTTTTGTTTATATATTTGTACAAACGGTGTAAAAGTACATTTATTTATTATTTAAATGGTAATTAGTATTATAATGATCCCGTGGTTGAGCATAATAATGAAACCAACAATATTATTTGTCGCTCTTAGTTGATTAGATTTTGTTCCAACCAACTCTCAAACAACTCTACATTTACGTACCCGTCCTCATTTTCTTGCGCACTCCACGTTACAATAATTCTACTTGTGAGTGTTAGAAAAACCGTTATACTTTCAGTACCAAACCAATACTTAACAAGTTAAGAGCTCCCAACAAATCATTCAACAAGCGAGCTGTGCCAGCGTCTACGTAGACCGCCAGCTCCATCCAAACTGTGTTATCGCCGCGAGATTGCCAGCTGCTCCACCAGGTTCAAGCACATGTTACGCCTCATCATCAGCAGGTTAGTGAAATTGCGCAACCTTTCTTCCTCAACAATACACTCCACTCTTAATTTTCTATCTATGGGATGAGGTATTTCTTCAGACCTTTTCCACTCCTCAACACATATGATAAAACATTATACTTAATGTTTTTACGTAATAAAGACTCGGTAACTTGGACTTTCTTATTCTAAAGAATGAAGGTTATTGCTATACACCTAAACTCTAAACGTCACTGCAATCTGTGATGTATGTATGGAAGGCATTGTTCTCATAATGCTAAATCTCCTTCTCCAAGTCCAGATACTGCAGATAATCTCACAAGGATGCGACATCTCTTGTGATATAAAACATCGCATTCAAAATAGATGTGTATACGTGTTTCATCATCTGATCTGCCGTTCCTTCATCTAGAAGTTTTAGAAAGGTGCATTCTAACAAGTTTTTTGTTCAATCTGCAGTGCCCTCTAACGGCTTTGATGATAACCCTCATTTGGTTTCCCTTGAAAGCAAACCTTTGAGAGACTCCACAATAAGAAAATTAAATTATTGAAAAAAAACATAGTTCCTGAAGTATTTTATTGTTAGATGTTTTTGGAATTTATTGAATCATATCTAATTATTATTTATTTAAAATATGCATATTGTTTGCTTGTCCATTATTATGACTTAATACAGGTTCATTTTAAAAAGCTATAATTAGGTAGTGAATGTATAAACGAATTGTTTAACAGTAAGACACTTGACTCACGCATGAAATTTTGATTTGCGGAGAGATCAAAGCTTGGGTGTTTTATGCTATGATACCGCTGTTATTAAGCCTCTCGGTCTTTTGTAAAAATAATACAAAATACAAATGTAAATTAATATTAAATAAATCAGTAATTACACAAATATTTTGAATCAGCCATATTTTGATTTATTGAAATTTTTGAGGACACAGACTGGATCTCATTATAAAATGACAACGCCACGCCACGTTTTTCCAATCTTCATCGCATTTCTCGTAGGCCAATTTCAGAATGGCTTTAAGCTTCCTCTGCAAATTTTTTTTATCACCTCAATCGAGTCAAAATACTTTCCGCAAAGAAGTTATTTGAGTTTACGAAACAGGAAACAGTTGTACGGAGCCGAACCAGATGAATACGGTGCATAAGGTACGACTTTTTATTTTTACAAAAACTCAAAGTTATCTTTCCATTATTCTGGCATTTTTCGTCAAATTTTCTCCCTTAAACGCTTCAATATGTCTAAATAGTATTTTTTTTACAATTTGGTATTTTGAAAAGAACTCTGAGTTCACAACACCACGATAATCGAAGAAAACAGTCAACATCCTTGATTTATGAAAGACTTTGCAATGATTTTTTGGGTTTTGGCCCAATTGGCAAGCGCCACTCTGAAGATTATTGACCTGTTTACAAGTCATATTCATACTCCCATGTCTCATCACCTGTAATTATGTACTGAATGGCATTGTTCTCCATGGAAATCACTTCAGTGGTAGATTTGCGTTGATCTTTTTTGGAGAAAATTGAGCAGAATTCGCTGAACACACCAAAGATCGACTAGTTGACAAAGTTGCCACAAATTGCACTACAAATCGCGCTTAAAATTAACACGCATGTCTTTGATAGTCTTATCAACTTCATGTAGAAAATATATATATATATATACTAGCGGACCCTACAGACGTTGTTCTGCCCGAACGTTGACTTGCCTGCTATTAGTTTGAAAAAAGACTTTTCATTGATAAGTAGGTACCTAGGTACTTGTTTATGGTTGAATTCCAAAACATAAAATAATTCTCTTTTCAAATACAGCGGCGTTCTTTTCGCAAACGTCAAACTCCGGTTTTCTCACCAACAGAGGAGTGTATTTATGTAGGAAAACGATTTCTTATTTAATTTTATTTTAGTAAAACCTAAAATCCAGTAAAAAGAAATGGGTAGAAATTATAAGGAATTTAAGGAAAGGATCTGATTAAGATCCCTAAAAAAAACGCCGTTTGTAAACATTCAAAAACAAACTTTTCTTAAACACAAAAAATTAACATTCCTCCATTTTTTTGTAAATGCATTCTCCTCCAATGCAACTCTGGTAGATCGATGAATAAAACATTTATCCTTCTTACTTCTTCTTTACACATTAGATTGAAAATTTTAATATCTACGAACACACACAGCGCAAAGATCTACATTTCTCTGAAAACCGCACGTAAATCAGTTAAGCCGTCTAGGAGGAGTTCGATAACATCACACGTACAGAGGAATTATGTATATAAAGATAGATGTATATATCTTGAGCGCGACTCTTTTAATTTACAAATTCTGGGTTATATTTGAACATAACAGTATGTTACATAAGAAAAAGCGGAAAAGGCAAGTTTAGTTGTTGGCGATTTTCCAACTATCGATGAATACAAGCCAGAAGACAAACCTACAAGGTCATGGTTAAATGTTAAGTGTCAAAAGCACAAAAGTACTATATTATAGAAAATACACTTACTTTGATGATGATAATTTGTTTACACGGTTTACAATTATGACTATTGGGAATATAGTCAAAAAGGAAAAGGCTCGGAAATTTATTTTTTCATGTCACAATATTGTAGTTAGCATTACTTATCGTGATACTTATTTATTCATTGCGTCATGACAGATTGTGAAACGGGAAGAATATCATTTATGCATCTCAGGGTGGAAAAACCAGATTACATTTTAACCCAAGGAAGCATTTTCCGAGCAATTGGGTTGTTGATGGTTGGGATAAGATGCCACAAGAGTTGTTCTCAGCGTGTAGTCTCACTAAATCCAAAAAATGTCACGTTCAATTGAATTACGGATATCAGCTTTAAGCTGCAAACTTTTTTCTTTTTAAAAAAAATATATATTAAATCATACAAAGACACATATTACAAAAAAATAATAACTCATTCCTAACTATATGAGGCCAAGAGCCTTGTGTTAAATTGGGAGACAACATAACGCAAATTGAAAGCATGCATATAACAAAAATTAGAATTCTTACATAAACATCAAATTTAATAAACATCCTGACAACACGCTTGTAAGAACATAAATCAATACAATGTCTGGCAGCAGTCTCCTGTAGTTCAATTAATGAAATAATAATAATCTTACGATAGTGAGGAAGTTTAGTGCTACCGAAAATCGTATATAAAAAAAGTGTTTCTGATCTGATCTGATGCTCTCTCTTTCAAAAAAATCAAAATCTGTTCAGTTTCGATGGGCGGAAAACGGAAAGATATTGTCGATTTCAGTTAGGCATAACTTGGGCTTTAGTTGGTCCGACGTGCAGTTGTCTTGTTTGCTTAGTATTTGGGGAGGCATCAGCGAGAGAATGACAGAAAAACAGTAATTTTCAAATACTTTTTCATCAATCCGCTCTTCCGACCCACACCCTCTTAAGAAATATTTTGTTTAAAATTGTATTTTTTCCCGTTTTATTAAAAAGTGAGTCTCTTCATATACATTTAATTTTATAACATGTTTAAAGGCCATTGTTTGAGATTTTATATTTAATTATTTCTTTTTTTTACAGATACAAACAGTCGATAATGAAATAATAACATAAAAAAGATACGGTTTAAAGATAGACCAGCGAAGTATCTAAATAAAAATCATACATATTTAATTGTGGTACAACAAAAGGGTGTGTTTAAGTGTATTTGTATGAGAGTAAGTGTAAAGGTGTGTTTGTGTGTATGTGGGAGTAAGTGCTTAGGTGTGTGTAAGTGTGAGCATTATTAAATAGCAAGCGGGATCGTATCGCAGCCAGAAAGAATCAGTCTTACTTTTTTTTAAATAAATTAAGGGGAGTGTTAAATATATCAACAGATGAAAAAAAAACATTATAGTTAGAGCAAGAACGACAAAGGAAAGAGTGTTGTGCATAGTTAGTGCTACAGACTGGCAGATGGAACAAATACGTGTCACGCGAAAGGGGGCATTGAGATTAATTTTGGAGAGTAGGTTAAAAGAGTCTACTTTATGATTTAATAATTTATGTAAATAGCATAATTCAGATACAGTGCGTCTTTTTTCAAGGGTGAAAAATCCATTCTCATTGGCAGATTGGCTGTAAGTACCAAGCGTTTTATTGTTTTTATAATATAGGTTTTTTTTTTAATGTTCGTTGAACATTTTCAATCCTTTTTATGTTTGTTAGTATTGTGGGCTCCACGCATACTATAAACAACATATAAATAAGTTTCCGTTTATAAATTATAACTTGTCAAGCTGACGGCTGTTATAAATGCGAATAAGCACAATGTTTTAGCATGATTCAATTTTAAAATAAGTCTTTTCAGGGACGACGTATTTTGACAAAGATATCTGGGATTGTAAAAAAAGTAAAGAGATTCGTTTGGTGCTTAAAACCTTTCTCCCGGATCAACTTTAAAATAAAAAGTAGATAAGATAAAAAAAAAAATTCGGAGAGGGGAGTTTAATTAAATCAAATTTAATTAAACAGAAAAACAGACTCACTCAATATTTTTCAGAGTTTCTTGATATCTGTTAAGATATTGTTCAAGATTGATGGAATTAATGAATAAAGTGCTTAAACTTATACCAAAACAAACTCGGAATGTTATGAAACAGTATTATAAACACCGTATTATAAACAGTAATATAAATCCTGTCCTGACCCTGATCAGCCTCAAAATGCCAAAACTAAATTCCGATTATTCAACTCTTGTATAATGCCAGTACTCCTATATGGGTGCAAATCTTGGCACCTTATCAAAACCCAAAACACCAAACTTCTGAGGTTTGAGAGTAAGTGCTTGAGAAGAATATTAGGTATAAGTTGGTTTGATTTTATAACAACCTTGAAGTCCGAGAACGGAGGCAGCAGCCTCCTATAACAAGCGTCTTGAGGATGCGGCGGTGGACCTGGCTTAGATACGTACTGCGCATGCCTCGAGAGAACCTAAACCCAAGTTGCCTCTTTTTTAAACCTGCGAGCTCACGCAGTTCTGGAAGGCCGTCGATGACGATCTTTCGACTTTATTCGGCGGAATTAAGGGGCGCTGGATTGACGTGGAAAGAGGCGAAAATGCTGGCTGGCGATAGGGTTTCCTGGAGGCAACTGGTGATGTTCACATGCTCCAGCGAGTGGATGTAGAAAAGAAGAAGAAGATTATAAACACTTTAAATAACAGGCATAATGACTCTCTGTTTCTTTTTTTTTCGTAATAGTAGTCGTATTTATAGCGTTTTAGCTGGGGTCTTCCTTGTCCGCAGGACCTCGCGGAAAACTGAACCTTTTCGCGTTCAAACTCGGAAAGGTTAAGCCTTGTAAATGGCTAGACATTTACTTTTCAAAAAAGTCGTCTTTATTTAAATAAGTCAATCATCATGCAATCCTAATACTTTTACACAAATTTTGTGTTTATTTGAAATATTATTGCATTCCAAGTGTCCTGACTTTTCGAAAACTTTCTAGCGAGTCGAAACAAATTAACAGGCATGAGTCGTTCCTTGTTATGTAAGTATGAACCTAATTAATCTTAATGTAAGTATAAACATAAACTTAATTAATCTTTTCAGAATAAAGTATTTGTCGTATTTTATTAATCTTGTGTTAGTTTGTGAAATTTTCATTCCTATCAAATTTTCGATTAATTTATAAATAATTTTAAAGTAAAATAAATAGTTGAGAAAAATATTGTTAAATCATTTAGCCTTGGTAAAAACCCAAGTGAATGCACCAATTTAAAGTTGAAGTAGATACTTGATATTTTTTTCTTTATAATCGGAAAAAACATTTTTATGTGGAAAGTACGAGGATTTTGCCAATTGGCTTTCTCGGGGATTAAATTTTGTTTACGCAAAGTTTCAGCAAATAATCAGCGCAGCCCATTTAAAAACGTTTTTTTTTAAATTAGTTTTTAATAAATCTTTACGTTATATAAAGATCTGAACACAATCTAAAAAAATGTTTACTAGGCTAAAACAATAGTAGGATGATTTCTGTTATCAAAACTAAACTATATTGAATAAAATCGTAACTGAGGCCTGAAATAAGCTTGTGCAATTTTTAGAATTAAATTAATGTGGTGTCGTTATTATTTTTGTGTCAGCGATATTTTCTGTTTTTTTTTTATGAAAAGGGTATTTGTGTTCATATAATTTACCCAAATATTTCAATTTTATGATATTTTCTACTAGTTCTAACTCACTATTAGAAAACGGAATGCGGCTTGGGGTAGATTGGGATTCGAACCTAGGACCTCTGATCCGTGAGTCCGCAACAGCTACGGGACTACAACCCGCTCCGTCGAACGATCTAACAGTTACAAAGCGCATCCTGCCATTTCGATTGTGTCAATTTTTCCAACAACTCTATAATTATTTCGGAAATGATGCGTGTTTTACTAGCTTCTAATGCTTTGAAAGTTGTTGACTGGTTTCCATGTACCGTGTATTTAACGCAGCCCCATAGGGAATAATCCAATGGCATCAAATCACAGGATTATGGATGCCAATTACTAACCGGACTATTTTTGGAAATAATGTTGACGCCAAACTTGTCATGCAGTAAATTCATGGTTTTTCAAAGAGCCCTATATGTTTGGCGGACTTGACACTTTTTTAAATCAGCTTATTGCATAAATGCTGCGTATTTTTGTGTAGATATACGTCTAAGTATGGTTTGAGCAAATGTTCAAAGATAAAAATAATACTAGATTAGAATAATACTAGAATAGATGCACTGGCAAACTCTATCATGATGTACGGTGTAATTGCTTGGGGTAGCTGTACCAAGACATAGTTGGACCCAGCAGCAAAAGCACAAAAGTCATTGATAAGGACCATTCTAAAAAAAATTTTTAGATATCAGAGTAATTCTTCATTCAAGGAGTTTGCAGTGCTTGATATTAGACAGCAATATTTACTGAGAGCAGCGGTGGTCACTCGCATTAACAGATATATACATCCATCAGTTGCCTATCATTATGAGACTCGAAGTTCCAGTAACGATCTGATTTCCCGACAAATGGTTAGAACTTCCTTAGCACAGAGCAATACTCCTACATAGGACAAAAGCTAAATATAATATAATGCCAGAGCTATGGAAATGTTGCAAGAACCACAAGCTAAAGAGGTTGCTGACTACTTTCCTTGGAGAAATTGGTCGCAGAGAGTCCAAGGGGTGATGGTGGCTGTTAGATGGCCAACAAATGTTTTAATTTAAATTGTTAATATATATTTTTAGTTTTTTACTGATTTTATTTTTTAAGATCATCATGACTTTTTAATTTGTTTTAACAATGTATTTTTTTTTATTACATATTTCGCTTTATTTTTTTATATCTTTTTTTTCTCTATCTACTCGGTATTTTCCTATGTTTTATTTTTAAATTTGCTTTTTGCTATTTACTTACATTATTTTTTTTACTTTGACTTTAAATATATGTTTTTTACTATGTATTCTGTTTTTATTTCGAATTTTACTGAGTTTTTTTTACTCGTACATGTTTATTTCTATAAGGTTCTACACTAAACCAAATTTCAGACGTAATAGAAAAATAATATGTTATTCAAATAATCTTCAGATTTATATTTAGTACCTAGCATTTTTATTTATTGCCGAAAAAACTTAAATTTAACTCACATTGTAACAAGAGCAAAATAAGAGATGGCTACTCAATCAAAAGTTTATATATAAATAGAAGCTTATGTGTAAATATTTTATTTTTTCATACATTTTCTTGTATAAAATAAATTTACATATTATTATTGGTATAAACATTTATATTCTGATGTTTTCGTCTGTTAATTTATATCTGTTATTCATTGTTTTTATAAATGTAGATAATATTATATAAGTTAGTATAAATATAATCTCCACCAACAAGCTTCAGAAAATGGCTTGGTGAGATTTTAGTTTTAGTAAAAATATAACCATTGAAATTTCGAAAACTGTAAAAATTTATTATTATATTATTTAAATAAAAAAAATACAAAAAATTCCATATATATTTTTTTAATGTTAACTGAATCAATTTTCCTTAACATGTATTTATCATTTTAATATAAATAAACATTATACCCATTTTTTAGGAATGGCTAGTTAAAAATAAAAAAATGACTAAAAAAACGTGAAATGTGTAGGTTTATACGAGTACGCATATGAATGTGCACTGTAAATTATTTTGAGCCATTTAAGTAGGTTTTTGTGAATGTAAGTTTTAACGGGGCACTAGGATACTTTAAACCTTCAAAGTCTTAAAATATATTCTTAGTAAAATTGAATGCGATTTTTGTTTCCTCATAAAATAGCCGCGTAAAATTCAGCAATAAATTTATTTGACTAATTAGATCTTTCATTTGAAGTAATTCGTAATTTAATAACGCAGTGAGTAATTGAATAAGCAAGTAAGCCTCACAGAACCTCCGAAGGATACTTTTACCCAACCTTAGTCTTTCCTCCCCTCCACTTCACTCAACGGTTGTGACGAAAGCGCAAAGTACGAAGTTTGTATAAAAATTGAAAAAAATGCAATTTAATTTTTTGTTCCATTTCCAGGTAACTGATTAAGGCAATGGAAAGTTGCAGTTGAGCGGTGTTCGAACCTCTTTTTTTATTTTTGTTAAGGCTGTAGTCTGGTAAAACAAACGCAAAATTAGGAAATCATACGATTTTGCCATTTTAAAACGAATGTTTCTACCAAAAACGATAAGGGCAGATTGAAGGTCATAAAAACGTAAATAAGGTGTTGTTATAAATTAAATATCACAACCAGAATTATCTTTTTTTTTAAAAAACACAATTCTATAAAAAAAGGTTTAAACTAAAGTATTTCAACATTTTTTTACTATTTTTTTTTATTTTCGAAGGCATGATTTTACGTAAAAATAAAGGAAAATGTCACAAAAATGAATGTGATTTAAAATGCTTGTATTTCTTTTTTAAAATCAAAAAATAAAAAATTTAGCTTCGGGCACTTTCAGGTTCAATTTATTATCCTCAAATTATTACAGAAAATTAAATAAATTTTAGTTCAATACTGAGTCTTTATTGATATCCCAGATACCTAAGTTCAGTCTTAATTTGAAATGGCGTAATCTGCCGGTCTAAAAGTAATTACATTTTAGTTACATAAAACTTTTAAGTATATTTCTGTTAGAAATGCCTTTAAAAATTATTGTTTTTATCCAAAAATTTTTTTATCAATGCACGATTAAAAAAACATTCGTTTTAAAATAGCAAAATCGTATGATTTCCTAATTTTGCGTTCGTTTTCTGTGTCAAATTCGATCGCTCCATCAGAGTTTTTTTACAAAAAAATAAATTATCTAAATAATACGAGATAAAAATGAATAATCTAATCGTCCTTCATATTATGGAAAAGGGGTGTTTTACATTTCCTAAAAGTGTAGTGAATCTTTTTAAAATTGGATTTTCGTTAGACCGTTTTCACTGAAATTTAAAATTAAATCGTGAATTTAAATAACTCTCTTTGAAATATATTTAAATCATAATTTAAACATTTCAGAGTATACTCTTAGCTTATTTTTTACGAAGTTTGTGTTAAATTTTTATCAAAATGCTTACAATGGATCAGAAAATCTTTTTCGTACAATTTCTTACAAAATTTTCTTTAATAAATTTAATAAAACGATCAATTAAGTAAAATGTGTTTACTAAGTGAGCAAAAGTGGAAGAAATAATAAAACTTATCCAAACAGCAATAAAAAAATCTACCTAGTATGTATACGTACACAAACTGATTAATTGTAACAAAATAATATTTAATTACAATTAAAAAGAAGATTTGTATTCTTTCGATAGATATTTTGGGTAGGTAAACCAGATAGTTGGACCGTGAATATTTAAGAGATTAAAAAAAAAGGAAAATAAATATAAACAGACGCGAACACACTCATATAGGGGTTCGACCGTGACGACCTAATGCAAAATAACCAAATATTTTTATACTGGGGGAAAAATTAAATATTGATGATGCTTCATATAACAATAGGCTCAAATTATGTTCCAAAAAGTATATGTTGTCGCTTCATGACCCATGCCTAGTAGAGTAAAAAAGACTACCTGTCGATTCCAGTTCACTGTGAATTCAAAGCTGTATGTGGCGCCTTTTTACCCTGCTTCACATTTACTGATCTCTGCCAAATAAAATATAAGTTTAGCGGCCTCCGTGGTGTAGTGGTCAAGACGCTTGACTTACACATGAAAGATTCCGGGTTAGATTCACAGTGATAACACAAAAATACAATTAATTTTTCTCAAGCTTGGGTGTTTTGTAATGTAATTCACAACTGTAATTGGGCCTCCTGGCCTGTTTTTTTGTTAAAAAGTAAAAATAAAATGCACAAATAAATAAATAAACCTATGTTAAATGGAACATGGGTGCTTAGTGCTCCATTTAGTGTATACAAATATATCAATGGTGATGAGAGACAAAATATTTTTTTATTCCAAAAAGCCCCGCGATTCCAATCGACGAATGTACGAGTAAAAATAAATACGTTTTTTGTATAATTATACCATATGAAATAATAAAAAAATAATGACTTAAGAGTCTCTCTTATTAGAGAAACTTATTCTAAGGAAGTGTGGTCTGTACAGTGTTATTTTTTTTTGCGTATTTCACACGTCATTCAAATAGTTTTTTCATTACTTTTACAATAATTTTCTTTAGACAGACATAAGATTTCTCTCTATTGTTCTTAAGTTAACTTTATTTTATGGGGAAGCATATTATAAAATTTGGCAGAAAATTATTTGATATAATAATCCTAGTACCTTTGACTAAATGTGTTAAAGGGAGGAATATTGACAATGCTATTATTTCTAGCCCTTTTTATTTATTCATGTCCCTGAGCAGGGGGATGACGATGTCCACCTCCAAATCTGTCGAGCTGAATAATTTTAGCGTATATGAAGCATATCTCCGTTAATATTTAACTTACGATGAAAATAAATGGGTACAAAAATATTAACTCCCAGTTAAAACAATTTCGTTTTCGTAAAGAAAGAATACAAAATAATAAAAAAATAATTAAAATCTGTGAATGTAGTAGTATTTTAGCCTCGTTTTATTATAGTCAACGCAATTGCCTACCATGCATGAGGTATCGGGTTAGATTTCCGACACGGTTGACAAGAAATATTTATTTAAAAATCAGTTTTTACAATTAAATATTTCACGGTAGGTGTCAGCCGTTTTGGTGACTCGAAAATATTGCTTTTAGCAATAAGTCCGCCGAAGTACTTATTTATTTTACTTGAAGATTTAAACAAATAAATGAAATTAATCTAGTAAAGGATAATTAATACAATGGCGTGGCCAATAGAGGTTTCCTCGGCACAGTAAAACAGCTGCGGGAGAAGGGTTCTTTTCCTTAAGGCTGTAGTCTGGTAAAACGCAGGCGAAATGAGGAAATAATACGATTTTGCCATTTTAAAACGAATATTTTTTTATAATCGCGTTACAATAAAAAAATTAAAAAACATAAATTAGATAGAAACAATAATTTTTAAAGGTTTTTGTGTTTAAAAATATACTTAATAATAAAAAAGTTTTATGCAACTAAAATATAATTACTTTAAGACCGGCAGATTACGCCATTTCAAATTTAGACTAAACTTAGGTATCTGGGATTCCAATAAAGACTAAGTATCGAACTTAAATTTTTTCTAATAATTTGAAGATAATAAATTGAACATGAAAGTGGCAGAAGCAAATTTTTGATTATTTGTTTTTAAAAAGAAATACAAGCATTTCAAATAACATACATATTTGTGACATTTTCTTTTATATTAACGTAAAATTATGCCTTCGGTAATACTTTAAAAAAATATATTTATTGAAATATTTTAGTTACAACCTTTTTTTATAAAATTGTATTCTCTTTTTTTAAGAAGATAATTCTGCTTGTAATATTTCATTTATGTCAACATCTTATTTACGTTTTTATGACCTTAATACCTGCCCTTACCGGTACCGATAAGGGTAGGTATGAAGGTCGTACAAATGTGAAGCGGGTTATGGTCCCGTGGCTAGTGTTTCGGACTCACGGCTCAAAAGTCCGTGGTTCGAATTCCACTCTACTCCAAATTGATTCCCATTTTCTAATAGTGAGTTATTTACAACTCGTTGAAAATGGCCCAATCAAGTGTTATGGGTAACGCTAAAGGTTGCAATAATGTTTTAAACTATAATCATAATGTTTTATTTCACTTATTTATTTGACGTTTAATATCAGTGTGGTCATATAAAAAGCAAAGATTCAACGCGTGCAAAATATAAAATTCCCCAAATCAATCACTATAGGAGATAGAGAAGATTCAGAATATTGAATTAATAGTATGCTATTTTTAATTCTGATAGTTTGGAGAAAACTATTCTCCTAGGAAGTGTCGAAGGGACAAGGTCGCGTGGACGTCAACCGACAAGATGGAGCGGCACAGTCACTGAGTTATCAGAATCATTACTGACGAGTGCCTATAGAAGAGCACAAGACCGTTCCAGGTGGAGGGAGACTGTCCACAGACGAGCCATGCCTGGAGTCAGGCGTAATCACCATCCTCAGACATGAGGCACGGATTGAAGAGAGATTTTTAATTCATCATCATTCCCTTTCCGTACCTAATGGCGCAATCGCAGAATATCTCGATCAATTTTGTTACATGGAGGTAAGGTGATCAGTCTTACGCTTCAGGTACCAGCCCAGGGACTATGAAATATTCTAGTGTGAAAACACCCTTTTAAATAAGTATTTCAAAGCAACCATTTTGGGAATCGAACCCGAGACCTCTTGCATGGTGGGCAAACGCGCTGACCATTTCACCACGAGGCCGATTTTTAATTTATTCCCTTATATATTCATTTTGTTTTTTTTAAATTTATTTAACAGATGGTGCAGTGATTTTTTTGAGGTAGACCATTCACACATCTACCATTGATGAAAAGCTTAGCTGAATCGAGGACGATTTTTGGCTTATCTAATATTCCAGATAAATGCAAAAATTTCACCAAGTTTGCAGTCGTAATACTAGTGCAGTGTTTCAGAATTGTTTTTTATTATTTTTTAACAAAGATATTTCTTATCACTGTGCGCCCAGTCACTATAACCTTTCTCAAAAATTAGCAGACTTGTCCAGCACAATGCCTACCTTGACAGCACTCAGCTATAGCATATTAATAGAATAGCCGCCATGGCATACTGTAATGAGAAACATTCTTAGGTCAACCTCGGTCGCGGATAAATCAATATTTCCTCACTTTCTATCAAACTCTTCAGTTTTGGGAATTATGACTAAAAGTATAACTTTAATGTCTTCTATTTTAAAAGCACGTGTTTGTTCTAACAATTTTTTTATTTATTAATAAATTTCATTAAAGGTACATGTTTTTTTTAAAATTCTATACATATCTACTTTAACACATCTAGTGAATGTTATCACTGTAACTCTTGTGTCTAAAAAAATGACTTACACTGTTGTAGTTGTTTACTTATACGAGTTTATATAATTTTAAATACGAGTACATGAGATAAAAAAAACATAGGATATATAAAGAAAAAACATAAAACAATAATCCATTCATACTAATTCAAATTTAATGTAGTTTTTACACGTGTTCAAAAAATTTCTTTAGATTAACTTTAAATTTATTTATTGATATAATATTTTTCAAAGTTTATAGTTCATTGGGAAGATAATTATAATTTTGTACACCTTTGAAGACAAAGCTATTTTGACCATGACTTGTGTGGAATTTGGGAGTTCTCATTCATATTATGTTGGTATCTGAATGACTTATTCCTCTCATTTTTTTTTCTTCTTTATAAATTTGTATAATAGAATTTATTTTATAAATAGTGTCTACTTTATGAACCTTAAATATTTTAAATGCACTTTCCGTATTGAATGTTGAAGGTTTCTTTAGAATTACTTTAATAATTAATCTTTGTTCTTTTTTAAGAGGGTTTAATATGTTGGCATATGCACCACCCCATTAAAATAATACAAATGTATTAAAATCTATCTACGCATCTCTGGTTAAAGTCAATAAGATTATAATTCACCAATATGGTCACCGCATCAAATTACTTACACGTGGTCTCTTGAGAGAATTCATAACAAATTTCTTAGATACATTTATTTTAAGAAGAGTATCCCTAGAGATCTAATAAATTATAACAAAATACTGAACACTCTAAAATTAACAATATTGCATAAACGAAGAATATCAACCAATCTTACGACTATAAAAAATAGTCCAACTAATGTTTTGATACCCTTGATTTATTGATGTTAATTATAATTTTCAATACGAGTACATGAGAAAAAAAATAAAACTTAGGATGTATTAAGAAAAAACATAAAACAATAATACATTCATACTAATTAATATTTAATGTAGTTTTTACACGTGTTCAAAAAATTTCTTTAAATTTACTTTAGGTTTATTTATTGATATACTATTTTTAACAGTTTTTAGTTCATTGGGAAAATTATTATAATTTTTTACGCCTTTGAAGACAAAGCTATTATGACCATGACTTGTGTGGAATTTATGCATTTTAATATTATGTTGATATCTGAGTGACTTATTCATCTCGAATTCTTTTATTTTTTCTTCTTTTTAAATTTGTTTAATAGAATTTATTTTATAAAGAGTGTCTACTGTATGAACCTTAAATATTTTAAATTGACTTTCCGTATTGAAAGTTGAGTTTAATAATTAATAATTAATCTTTGTACTATTTTAAGAGGGTTTAATATGTTAACATATGCACCACCCCACCCTACAATTGTAACAAAGATTGTACAATTGAGTTATAAGCTATATTTAAATTATTGATTTTTAAAATATTCCTTAATCTAATAAATATGTTTATACATTTTCTTATTCGTTTAACTCGTTTACTAATTTGGTCTTTCCGTTTTGAGATTTGGTATATGTACATATTTATTTATTTATTCATTTAAAATTACACAAGTTTAAATATTAATGAACTTATTAAGACTTTTTAGGCTGTGTCCGTGCCAAGTCATAATAAATAACAATAAAAATACATTAATTAGATTTAATTATAATGACATGTGATGCAATTTAATTACAATCTGGAAAAAAAGGTATAAGTAATAAATAATAAAATTTCAAAGACTACAATGCAAAAAAGATAATCAGAAATAACTTTTAAAATAAAAATTATAAAAATTACTATTCACACATATTTTAATATACAAAATAATTATCATCATCAGTGGCGCTACAACCCGTTGAGGGCCCTGGCCTCCTCCTGAATTTGTCTCCATTCGTTCCTGCACCCCGCGACTCTTCTCCAGTTCGTCAGGCCAATCGCTCTTATGTCACTTTCCACATTATCCAGCCATCTTAATTTTGGTCTGCCTCTGCTTTGTCTGCCTTCCGGAGTGGTATAAACAATATTTATTAGGGTGCGGTTATCATTCATTCTGTACACATGGCCCAACCATTGTAATCTTCTTATTTTGATGAATTGTGCAATTTTGGGTTCGCCATATAGAGCCTCTAATTCATGATTAAACCGTCTCTTCCACACTCCGTTTTGGTTGACTGCACCAAATATCTCCCTAAGTATTTTTCTTTCGAATACTAATACCATATTTTCATCTCTTTTAGTCATAACCCAGCATTCGGCACCATATGTAATGACCGGTCTGAGGAGAGTTTTGTAAATAATGGTCTTAGTTTTTCTCGTGAGCAATTTGGATCCCAGATGTTTAAACAAGCCATAATAACATCGGTTAATACAAAATAATGGTATCATTAAAATCAACATAATAATAGTAAAATATAGTAGTATTAAAAAAAACTAAATAATAATATCATTGAAATCAACAGAAAAAGAATGTTTACATAAAAACATAATTGAAATGATAATTGAGTTATGTTTTTTAGAAACTCACTCACCATACACCAAGATATTTAATTTTACCTGTTGTATCAAGTACTGAACATGTACATTAGTACATATAGAACGGCTCTTCTTCTTTATTTTATTGGTAATAGTTCTAGGTAACTATTTGTTACTATTGTTAAAAATTTGTTTTAAAATTCTTTATTAGTGTTTTTTTTTCTTTTTTCGTTTCTTTTCTTGAATTAATTTATAAGTAAAAAATATTTCTCTTTATCATTTTTTTTACATCATTATATATTTTTATACAAAAACATATACTATTTACCTAAATATTAGTTTTCAATAATAATATATATATATATATTTTTTTAATGTTATTCAAAATTGTTTTCTTAGTTTTTTTTAACTGGTTCAAAGTATTTCTAATACCAAATCATCTTTTTTTATCGATAATTCTATACCTGATAATATTTTTTTCTTTTATATAGTTTATATTTCTTGGACTTTCTTAATTAATAATATTGTTTTAAATGCTCTGTATTTCTTATGCTTACATGTATGTTTATTTAATTGTATTTGTAACTAATATGTAAAAGGCACTAAGTGCCGTTTATTTCAATAAATTTAAAAAAATAAAATGTAAGATTGCAGTTAGTTTTGTTTCAATTGCTTTGGTGAAGAGTTATTTTTATTACTGAATCTAAATTTGTTTTGTTAATGAAAAATGGGCTGATTTTTGTCTTTTCCGTATTTAAAGATAACACAAAAGTCTTTTAATTTTTTTAATGTAGAATAGGTAGTAAGTATTCTATAGAGCAACCGTTATGTAATTGTATTTCACTATCTCAGGACCAAAAATATTTAACATGTTGGACGGTGGTATGAAAACCTAGATCCTGTTTAAAAAACTAGTGAGTAAAAGCATGATGCGTGGAAATGAGTATATCGATCCTTTTTTATGCAGGATTCGATTTTTTGTTTGTTTTTTTTTAATCCTATCATAATAATCAATGATCAGTTCCTATTAAATGTCGAATGGCACACTGGACGTCTCTGATTCAACGAGACAGATTAGTATCAAAGTACCAAAAAGATGTACAAGATTAGAGTCTTCATGTAATGGCGTCTGGTAGACAGAAATATTTTGTAAATTCTACACGGACTCGGAAACGAGAGAAATTGATATGTTTCGTTTTTCATTGTCATTTAGATTGAAAATTCTTACTGCGATTAAATCCAAATAACTTCGATATTAATATTCGAATGCTGTAATAATCACCCCCTTTTTGTATGTTATTTACCTACACTTAAGTGTACGAATGTCAATTGTTGAATGTCAATGTCATTCGTTTGAAAATGCCCTAATAAGGCGAAACAATTGTCACGAAGTTTTTATTTTTATATGTTTATATTTGTAAAAATAAAATAAAGTGTTCAGTAGACTCAAATCAGTGTTTGATTTCTAATTATAAGTTTAAAGATAAAATAAACGTATGGTCAAACAAACCACCGCCCTGTCTGGCAGCAAGGGTGATGTTCCCTTCGGTGATCCTGAAACTGACGTCATGTTAGGCCCAGCTTGCAGGACTCTAAAAGCGATTAAAATAGAGCAGAGGAAATCCAGTAGTTCAATGCTTTAAAATCCTGCCGAGAAATGGCCTAGGCGAAAGTGATACCAAGAACCGAAGAAAATACAGCCAATGAACGAGAAAAAAAGACTCTAAGAGCCTATCTAGGCAATGAGTTGGGACCTGTGCCAGGAGGTAAAAAAAAAGGAGAAAATGAATGAATGAATGAATATTTTCAGATGAATTTTTAGTTAATGCAGTAAAATATTTTATCCTTTAGATTTATCTAATTATCAAATAATACACTTGCGTTTGCCTGTTAAATATTAATAATATCATTAGTAATGTTAATTCCAGCAGTCTCAGACACCCGTTATTTTATTTTGGTAATCTGGAAGTAAAATATCTTAAACCAACAGATTTTGCTTTGCGTGATTTTATTTTGCAAAGTAAACTAAGTTTCTCATATCTCTATGTAAATTTCGGTGGAATTTACTCAAGAACCCACTTTCTGTTTCAATCTCCCAAGAAAATTTGTTTATAAAAGGTTTTAAACTTACATTTGCAATACGGAAACCTTTGAGTAAACAAAAATTAAATTGAAGACGAAAAATTATGTTATTCAAATTTAACTTAATATAATATTTACTTACATATTTAGATTCGTTATTTTAATGTAGTACCTATCAATATTTTTTCCAATCAATTTTGTTTACACTATTGAATTTGTATTCAAATTAAAAATTAATCAAAAATAAAATTTATTTGAAGAACTTTTATTCCTTTGCTTTTACATAATGTCACTATTTTTTTTACACCAAACAGAGAAAATATAGAAAAAAAATTTAAATTTAATTTCAAAATGATTTTTTTATTTGAAACGAATTTTTACGTAAAGATTAAAGCTTTTGTCTGATAAAAAGTTAGGAAATCATGCAATTTTGCCATTTTAAAACACCGTTCTTTCAAAATCTAGCCGTTAAAAAAACATTTGATAAAAATAATGATTAAAAGTTGTTAATAACTAAAATGAAATTTCTTTTCGATCGGTAGATACATTGGTACTTATATAAAAACAAAAATATATTGTTTTAAAAAATCTAATGATTTTTACATGAAAAAGTGACTGAGGGAAAATCTTTTAGTTTTGTTTTTAATATAAAATACAAGCATTTTAAATAATACAAATTTTGTGATATTTTGCTAAAACTCTGGGTAAAATTACTTCTTTAATAACCTTACTACAATAGTTCAAATATTTGAGTTCAAACCCCTTTTAATGGAATCCCGTTTTATATATTTTTTTATAAAGAATATTTTGGTTCTTAATATTTAGTTTCTATAATATGATTTTATTAAAATGCTAATGTCGTCAAATGCCCGATATAAACACTACAATTACAAAATCGTATGATTTCCTTACTTTAACTTTATCCTGTAATCTTATATTGACTAATTTACATTTATTTGTTTTTAAAAAAACCTTAATGATATTTTTTTATTTGTTTTAAATATTTCATTTTTTTATTTAAATGTTATATTACTTTAAATAAATACGCATATTTTTCATCCTTCCTCCATTTTAACCAGATTTCGATTTTCTGGCTCTCTTTTTCCCAACTAAGCACATTAATTTAAATTAAAATTGGCCAAAATCATAAAAAACGAAAATATTTTTTTTCGAATAAAATAAAAAGGCATGAATAAGATACTAAAGTTTTACTAATTTGAATTAAGAATACCATGTCAGGTTGTTGTGCGTGTTGTTTTGCGAGCATTTATTGTGTTTTTACCCCCAAGTAAATTATTATAATGGAGTTGGCGCTCCCTTTACTGGTCCGTGAGGTACGTAACTTGGTACTCGAGGGATAAAAGGTTCGACCCATTTAGGCATTACAACTAATGAAAACTACCCTATTCTTGGGCCGTCTGCTTTTTGCTGCTTTTTACTAGAACTTCTAGTCATCGTAATAATATTAACAAAGGGAGATTTTTTGCAAATATAATACTTTTATATTACTGATCCATTTATAACTCACTTCTCTTTTCAAAACACTTTTCTTGCCGTTTTTTTAACTGATATTTTTACCACAATTACTATTTTTATTGAATATTTTTTGTAGTAAACGAAATTATTTTTTTAGGAAATTGGTGAAAATCGAAGCGGTGTAATTTGCATTTCTCAAAACATTTTACTTAGTCAAAAAAACAAAAATAAAATAGTTAAATATTTAATTTTTCTGTACGGGAGATAACTCCAGACCATGACTTCAAAAATTTTGATGTATTCAAAATATTGTTTTTTAATCAATTATAATTTGTGTCCTCAACTATCTATGAAACACATAATGAAATATTTTAACTGCTCTCACTCCAAGGGGTTGTTAGAACAAAAATAAAGTTTGAAGTTTAATATTTTTGCGTTTACATTAAAACGGACAAAGTTTGTTGCTAAAAATGTATATTTTGACGAAAACGTAACAATTTTAACTTTCCTCTATTGATGGAACTGGGTCTAAATCAGTTTTTATATTACAATACTGTCGATAATAACCATTTCGATTTGTAAAACTAGATACTTTGTAACAAATTAACTTATTTCAAAATATTGCATTATTTATTTTCACTTATTCATAACCAATGTAAAAATAAACTAATTTATCACTGACAAAATATCAAAATAAATGAAAAACAGTATTTTGTATTGTATGTATATATTTTTGAAATATATAAAAACAATTTTAAGATAAATATTCAATATTTTTGGCATATAAAACATAGGTATTATAGAAGGTTGTACGTGATTTGCGGAAAAGTTTTTGGGTCAGCACCAAACGAAAACAATCCTGTAGGCTTTCCAGGCTACCCCAATATTTTACACACTAATTCTACCCCTATCTTAGGGAGATTAATAAAAAATAATGCTAGGCTTTATTCTCAGCATACAGATTTTAGGGTGAGTTATGGTGGATACTGTTACATGAGACCCATAGAGAAAGAAACTCTCTGAAAAGGGGTGACGAAATTTAAAGCTGCCTTGCGTTGTATTGTCTTTTTGTTATAAATTACGTTCACTTTTTGCAAGGCCTGAAATATTCTACGAGGAGGAACTTGGTTAAAAACTCAAATTTCAAAGAAAATATATTAGATTTTGGGGCTTTTCTTGTTTTTTCGGGTTTCAATAATTTTTGCATGATGCACAAATTTTAATTACTTTTCCTTAGTTATAAAAATATTGTACCATATTTTTTTTAATTGACCCGTGATCAATGCTATAAAACCTTTTCAGACGAATAATGGTCTATAATAGGGGGGTGCGTTAGCATGTCTGCTGTTCAATGTAGCCTTGGAAAAGGTGATGACTCAAAAATAAAAGCATGAACTTCTTCTTAAAATCAGTTCAGCTTCTCGCCTACGCGGACAATATTGACATCATTGGATGATCTCTCTAAGCCACTCGTGAAGCGTTTATAGCACTTGGCAAGCGTTCAAGGTAAATGGGACTCATCTCTAATGAGGACAAAATTAAATTGATGATTGCCTCCCAAGCCTTAGACAAAATCCCTCGCACATTTACTGCGGGAAGCTACAATTATGAGGTTATCTACTCGTTTACATACCTGGGTTCTACAGCCAGCAGTGACTTAAATACATTGGAAGAAATCAGGAAGAGAATAATGGCAGCAAACTGTATTAACTAATACAAAAAAAAATACTAAGATAATACTTTACAAAACTTTGATCAAACGAATCCTGACGTATGTGTCCGAAACTGGATTTTGAAAAATGATATTGAGGAAACCATTGCAGTTTTCTAAAAAAGAATCCTCAGAGTTATCTATGGCCCAGAGAGAGAAAACAACCATTGGCGTCGTCGCTAGAATAGGAAGCCACATGAAATCTACGGATTGAGGTGGCTGGCTATATACATAATGGGAATGGACGAAAAAAACCACATTAAACGCCTAACTTTCTCTATGCCACAAGAACGACGAAGACCAGGAAGGTCCAAAAGGCAATATACGGACTGCATCAGTGCGAATACGACAACGTTGAAGTGAGGAAGTGGACTGCAAAGGCAGCAGACCGACAAGAGTGAAAGAAACTTCTGGATACAACCGAAACCCACTCAGGGCTGTCGGGTTTATGATGATAATCAATGCTATCTCTAAGCACTGCTAAGCAAATTTTTCAAAATAAGTATGTTTTTGTATGTATGGCGATGTTTTTTATTGTACGAGTTCGGCAATAGTAAATAATATTATAATATTTTTAATACATTCCGAATTATTCTGTTTTCGTTTTTTCAAGCTTATTTCGCGTTTCGCCTTTGTTATATAAATTATACGTTTTGTCTTTGTTATATAAACTATAAAACAAAATTTTGAGTATGACAAAATGTTTGCATACATAGAAAAATTCCACTCCCTATGAATTTATTAAGATACCGTTGATTCAAATAATTGGTATAAAAATATTAATATAAATTTAAATGTATTTTAAAGAATTACATAGTTTATGAAATAATTTAGTTAAATAAATCTCATTCACGCAAATAAAGTATAAAGCTCTTTTACTTCACAAAAGTCAACAGATGGAAGAGTTGAAAAAAGTGAATATTCAAACGTAGACAGAATAGTAAATGTTATACAATGTAAAAAGTGACATTTAAACTAGACAATGGCAGGTCACAAGCCCTGTTAATGCTTTGACTTTTATATTTCCTTTTCAAAAATGTGTTTCCTCTCTCTTGCATAAAAATCGATAACGATAAATATTGAGTTGAATAATAGATTTTCATATTTAAAGTTATATTAATTACCCTTTGTATCAGAGTGAGCGAAAAATACAGTTTAATGTTTAAAAAAATTAAGAAATATATAGAGAAAAACAGATTTTCCAATAAGTGTTTTCTACAAATCAATTGTTATTACATGTGTGAACGGAAAATTATGCACAAAATTATTTAAAAAACAATTGAATCGAGAAACGCGATTGATCGCTTAATCTGAATTAAGTTTCAGGATAAATATATTCATGAAAACTGAAGTATTGAGTTATACGGAGGAATAAAAGCATTCCCTTCCTCGTTAATAACGCGAGAACTCGATTACGAAACTTTTAATTAATCCAACTTGTTTTCATCTTAACTTTGTGCAAAAGCTGGACGAGTTCTCGGATCATTTTATTTTTGGAGAAAAAAACACAATCTGCTTCGTTGTTTCCTGGAACACTTACAGTTCTGTTTCCTGCAGGTCTGAAAATTTATGGCTAGTAAAATTAGGTAAACGTAACAAACTGAAGAAAACCAGGTCATTCAAAACATCTCAGCATTTTTAACCTGATTTTGTAAAATGCTGTCCTGGAGCGAGCAAACTTTGTTTGCTTTGTTATTATTCAATTAACTTGGCTATTTTAAAACAATACAAAATGTTATCTTAAGTTGAAAGGATATTTCGTATCCATTTAAGTAGAAATTCTATCAAAAATATTTACTTGGTGAATTCAATTGAATGTAAAAATAAACTTTATTATTTTATTATTTATTTTACTTTTTGTACATTGGCGTGCTTTGTGCCAATTGGAAATTTCTTCCAATCAACTAATAAAATTAATCTAATTTTTAAAATTCAAGTAATAAAACATATTCAATAGAAAATAAAAATTACAAAGCTAAAGATATATAAAAATAGAAATAAACGTGTTTGTTTATAAATTACCTTAAATCAATACTATTACTCATAGGAAAAAAAGGAAAAAAGAGGAAAGACGAAAGGAGGGGAGATTAAGGAGGAGAAAGGAGATGTTTCTTCAGACGTGATTTAAACAGAGATACTGTAGTAACATCTTTGATGGTGGATTGGAGATGATTTCATAGTTGAGCCGCATGGACACTATATGAGTTGAAATTATGGATTTGGATAAAAAATAATGGCGTCAATAAAAATAGCAGGCGTCGTGGCACAGTTGGTTAGACGGCTATCATAAGTAATATACATAACTTAGACATAAATAATATAGTATAATATATAATAAAAAACAAATATGAAGTAATGAAATACATAAAAATATTAATAATATATGTACCAATTATACAAAGTATTATGTTTATTGATCTACATACATTTGTCAAAAAAGTCTCCCGCTACACAATTTATGTGCAGTTATTTTTATTTAAAATTTGGTTTGCAATAGAGTTCTTCAAAGTAAATTTAAGACCTCTAACATGAATCCAACTGAACTCCATTGTTCAGATTTTTATGACACCCTAATTTATGTGCTGTGTCAACACATTTTAACTTGAAATTAATATATTTTGAAAGTCTATACATCTTGTCTAAAACACCGAAAATCCTTTCACTGCTTTGTGAACGTCCATTACTCAGTTTTCTACATGACAGTGAAAGCCTTTTGTTTACCGAAAACAAAAAATGTTTTTTTTAAATAAAAAGTAATCACAAATCCTTTGAATTTGTATCGAAAACAAATATTCAAAAACCATGCATTGTCAATAATATTTTACGAGCCATAAAAGTGCTTTATAGTGCGAAAGAAATGAACATCGTAAATAATTTACATAGGCTGAGTATTGAAGTTTTCATCTGTAATGTTATAGATGTTTTTCCAAAGGCACATTTAAATGGATACGTTAAAAATCAATTTGGTAGGAACATACTCAATCTTAAATTTATGGACACTGATACAAAATACATTTAGTCGCAATAGTTTTTTCCGCTTTCTCATTTTTTTTTGCATGTCGGTTTTATGTAAGAGGTTGGGCACAAACAATTATTATTAAAATAGTATAATCGGGTTTTCACCCCGCGGCTAGTATCTCGGACTCTCGGCCCAAAGGTTTGTGGTTCGAATCTCATTCTTCCCCAACTTGGTTCCCATTTTCTAATAGTGAATTATTTAAAACTTGTTGAAAACGGTCCTCAAAATGAGATATTTGGGTAAATCGTGAGAACACAAATATTATTTTTTTATAAAAAAATGCTTGACGATTTTTTTATTTTATTCCGATGTTTTCGATTTCAAAAAATCCTTATTTATTTTTTAATCATCGAATGCTCATGCTTTTATGCTTTTATGGTGTAATTTTTATATTTAATTAAAAATCACTCTTTTTTCGAAGTTCTTTTAAAAAATAAAAACTTCGGTACAATAAACATGATTATATATATATTTTTTAAATAAGTCGTTGTTGAATAAATTGAGAGCAATTTGCAATAATTAATTCAAACTTATAATATTAGAAATCAAACCTTGATTTGAGTGTACTGAACAGTTTATTTTATTTTTATAAATATAAAAATATAAAAACAAAAAATATATTTGTAAAAATAAAAGAACGTGTTCAGTATACTCAAATCAGTGTTTGATTTCTAATATAATAAGTTTAAATATGGAGTTCTACAAAATAAACACCAAATCAATCAATAATTAACTCACATAACAATATGTTACTTTGTTCTTTTGGATTTATGTTTTTCTTTTATTTATTTGTCCTTTTTAAATTTAGTTTTTTTTAAATCATGTTTTTTATTATTCCAAAATTCTTACATGAAACAATTATATGAAATAATAAATTTTTTTATTCTTGTATTTTTACAAAATACAAAAAACTACGTATTATTCGTGGGTATACTGGCAAAAAGCTTTAACTCTTAAATCCCTGCTTTGAGAAATCAAGCATTCGAGTTTTGTTCCAATTTTACTCTTTTATATCTTATTTAAATTGAGTAAGATGTTAGGTGCTTATTTAGGAAAATGTTTTTCATTTTTTCGCTTCTTAATTTTATATTAAGTAAATATTAAGTTATTTAAAGCTTTTGGCCTGTATATAAATACCGGGTATACGACTTAACCTAAAATATTTTTTAACTACAGATATATGAAATTTAATTTGACCATGTATTTTGCCAGTTTAAAGAGCGTTAAAAACTTTACAAAACTGCATCATTAAGTCAAATCCGCACATTTTCGAGTTTACGTTTTTTGTCAGAATAAGTACCTAATATAAAAAAAATTCGAAAAAAATATTCTTTTCAAAATTATTATTTCAATTATTTTACTGCTATTTTTGTGAAATATTTAAAAAATACAGAAACAGCTTTGATGATATCATAACAATTTTGTTAATTTAAATTAAACGAAAATTTTACAATAGAAATTGTTGAAATATACATATATATTATGTAGGTACGGTGTTATTAATAAATATTACTAGGTAACAATAAAATTACTAAAATAATGACTTTTTCCTAATGATTTACCTTAGTTGAACTTTTTATTAAGTTTTAAAAGTATGCTTTTCTAAAATAACACAAAAGGTGTAACACGGTTTACTTTATTTAAGAATTTAATAAACTCTTACCTTAGAAATATTTTTCCATGGTTCAAATGTGCGCCGATCTGCAAATAACTTTAAAGTTATCAATTCGCTGAATCAATAATTCACATAAAATTAACAAAGGTATTGTAGCATACACTAAATAAGCACTTAATGTCACTTAGATGGAAAAAACCAATCAACTGAACTTAAAACTGTACGGATACCCAAACCACAAAGAAAAATTAGTTAAACAATACAATTTTTAAAATTCCGTTGACGAAGAAAGAAAGTGTTACTAACGGTCGCGTTGAAACTTTGATAACTTTTTCTATTTGTTTGTATTATTATGAGATGTTTATTTATTTGTTTTTTGCATCCTAACAAAGTGTTTTTTGGTTCGCGTAACGCAATGCAGTGCAATCCGAACGTGTAGTCGTATTTTCGAAGTGGGCTTCGGTCGCCGACTGTTCTACTGTGCTCGGGTGAAGCGAACTCGTTAGCGGCTATACTGAAGGCTCTTCGGGAGGTTCCGATATTTAGACAGGGATGGGTGTAAGGAAGGGAAGGGGACGCGTTATGGTCTCGGGTAGTTCAAGCTCCAATTTTTACGGTAAACACAACAAACTTTTTAATTTTACAATAACCTTAAAGTTTTTTTTCAGAAATACACCTACATAAGAACATCACTGCGTTTTGTACTGTGTAATTTTATGTAAGTAATGCATTAAAGTTTTTTAATTGAATTTTATAAAGCAAATGGGCTTAAATATTTAATACAAGTTTTCCCACCAAGCGTCCGATTTTCTGTAATACTCAATTAATTCTTCCTTCTCGGTGAAGTTTAGCTAGTACATATATTGCATGTAATCTTCATATATATAATTTATCTGTACGTGTGATGTCACCGTACTCCTCCTAAACGGCTTAACTGATTTACGTGCGGTTTTCAGAGAAACATAGATCTTTGCGCTGTGCGTGTTCGTAGGTAAAATTTTCAATCGAATATGTAAAAAAGACGTTAGGAGCATACATGTTTAATTCATCGATCTACTAGGGTTGCATTTGAGGAGAATGCATTTGCAAAAAATGGAAAGATGTTGTTTTTTTGTGTATAAAAAAAGTTTGTTTTTGAATGTTTAACAGCATTTTGTTTTGTGAATCTCAATCAGATTCTTTTCTTAAATTCCTTATAATTTCTACCCATTTTCTTTTTTTCCAGATTCTTTTTATTGAATTTTTAGTAACAATAAAATAACATTCAATTCAATACATTATAAAAATCGTATTCCTACATAAGTAACCAAAAAAACGTCTCACCGAAAACCCCTTTGTTGGTGAGACGACCGGAGTTTGACGTTTGACGAAACCCACGTTCAAAATCAAATTACAAGCAACTTCTAACTCTTTTTAATTTGAATTCTCTGATAAAATGCCGCGTTGTTTTCGATATGATATTTCGGTATAATATATTAAACTATAAAGTAGATACTAACCTCCTAAATATATATTTTTTAAATGCGGGATTGAGATCATTCCGGCATCGGGAAATATTTAAACTGCCTTTGTTTTCAAATAATGCTACATACCACATACCTATGACCAGCATGTGTCGGGAATATAATATATTCTGCCGAAACATTAAAATTGACATTTTTCATGATACTCTGTCAGCTTTCGCGAATAATCTCTTTGGAATAAATCTTATTTAAAAAATACACACGTACAACTTATTTTTTATTGTTTCCTGCATATATATTTTTTTTAATATTCAAAAATAAGTATTACATCTTAATATATGAATCAATTTTCTGTTATTCTATAATTGAAGATATATATGCATGTAAAATTGTATCGACGAATGCTTTCAAATTGTATGTTTTGTTGTATGTATCTTTGTTGAACTACCTAATAAAATAAAATAACATAAACAATTATGTGTAACTAAACTTTTTCCACTAGAATCGTATAAAAATAATTATAAATTAGCCACTGATGTTAATGTAGACAAATACTCAAACTTGAAAAAAAGTACTTTACAAGGACCTAATTAGAGAATATCAGAACAATATTACAAACAACATTCTAAAACGAGACAACAACAGACGAGACTGATAAACCAGGGACTGAAGTTATACAATAAACTACCTCAAAACTAACAAATATAGATTCAGACAACCTTTACAAAAGTTGTAAAAATTATTATCATATTTTGATTAACATCCGTAAGGGTTTTACCACAACACCCAGACCTATTGAGAAAAAAACGTTACTGGAATTTATTTTTTTTGCAACTGGCGGAAATCAAACCCGCGACCCTACTTTCACAGTTAGCTGTTTTACTAACTGAGCCACGGCGCCTACCTGTGTTTCTTAAACTATATATTTAAGGGTTCTTTAGTTAATGGTTTGATGTGTATTATTAGTATGTCATCTTAATACGAACATAGCAATATAACTATTGATTTTTTAATGCTGATATTTTTCATTATAATTAATGTAAATTTAAGTAGAAATTCATTCAGTCGTTTATTATTAAATAGATATTTTTCCTCTTTTTCATTTCTGAAATTTTACATTATTTTGTTATTTATAATAATTTTAATTATTGTCTTGAATGTAAACCATTTTTTTGGTAAGTGTATGGGTGTCCTCCACTAATATACAAAAAAATTGACAATATATTTTGCATATTCTGTTTGTTTACCCAATAAAATAAATAAATATTAAACAGAACTTTTCTATGAGACTGAAGTGCTTCAGTGCAATATTTCATGAAGCATTAGATGATCGAAGCGATCAACATACATACATTCTGATCCAGATTCGCTGCGGTTTGAGTTATCCTATACGCCAATGGGTGCGTCGTAAATAATGATGTTTTTTTTTTTAAATTAGGTATGTTTTGAACCACCCTTGGAAATGTTCGTAGTTTCCCTGCGGCCTACATGCGCTACGCCGTCTGTACACCGTAGACACAACGTAGCTACGATAGTCGTAGCGACAATCGATTGTAGGTAGCGTCAAGTAGCTACGTTTTCAATCGTGTAAAAAAATCGTATACTACTCGCACACCTACAGGTAGGCACTCATACCTGAATACATTACGTTTCCTAGCGCCATTAACTGAATTCTTAACCAATAGAATTAATTATTTATTTATATTTAATATAAACCAATAATATTTTTTTATGTTGTGAAGACAACAGCTAATAAATTGATCTAATTAACGTTCAATAAACTTTTGACAGTTAAAGTGTCTTTAAAAGAAAAATTTTATGACAAATAAATTTTGGTAATTAATTAGCAAAGATCATAGAAACTTACACGTCGAAAAATTTATTTGGACCATCACTGTTTCTAGGTGTGTAAATAATACTTTTTTATGATTTAAATATAACCAAAACGCTGGACGAGTGTGTTACTCTCAGATTAAAATCCTGAAAAGGAAAATTGAGTGCCGAAAATTCACCCTCATGGTGGTTCGTGTACTATTCTTGAAGTTCTGGGTTTGATTCCCAGATTTTAAAGATTATTTGAGCTGTACAAGTGTGATTGATTTTAATGATTATTTGAATGATTTTACAGATTATTTGAACAACACAATTTTATTGTTCCTTGAATGGTACCTGAAATGTTGGACTGAACATCTTTTTATTTATGTAACAGATGAAGAAACGACGCTGAATTTGATTGGGATTTGTTATTTTACCCGTCTGCTAAAGTTTCAAGGCCTAGAACAATCGAAGAGATAAACACTTTTCAGTTGTTCAAAATGTCCGAAGTCAAAATGTATGAATTTCAATGTAAGTCTACCATTGAAATGACAATTAAAGGCAGCAATTTGTTCACTATCTGTTACTAAATCCGATACTACAAGGCCTTCAAATTTCACATATTTCGACGAAATGCCCTCAAAACTCTTATTTTATTCATGGCAATTTACCAAAATGTATTTTATTGATCTGATTGCATAACTCGAGTCAAAGTTCACTTTGACGTGTCATTTAAAAAAAATCCTTGATATGATAAAAACGGAAATAATGCAATTAATAGTTTTTCTCTAAACGAATTTTATTAACTAAGAACACTTTTAAAAAAATACTTAATTGGTAACATTTTAATTCTAGCACTAAAAACAACAACATTTCAATATTATTGAGAGGAATATTTTCCTTCATAAAATAAATAAATGAAACAAAAGGTTCACACAGGAATGTTATATAAAAAAAGAAGTCAAAAATTAAATTCATTATTTTTTTAACCCGTTAAAAACACTGTATATATATGTATGTAATAAATGATTAAGATTGAAAATATTAACTAATATTTTTTTTTAACACTTTATTGTATTACGTCAAATCCCTTTTATGAACTCAATGATTATTTTTTCTTTTACGCAATGGAAAACCTTGATATAAACATTAAATCTACATAAAACAATGTATTTTGTTGTAATATAATGTATATTTTTTTCTGGCTAAACTTTAAAAAAACAAAACATTCATATGTACCCAATGACGTTTAACTTAACACGTTATTAGCGCTAGGAAAATGGCATCTTAGATCGTGGGTAATTGCCTTCCATTCCTTCATTATATAACGGACTGTCATCATGATCAGACGTAATGCTACGCAGAAATATGCCGTCGCGTGTGATGAACAAATGCTTTAATGCCATTGCAACTGTGACGAATATAACAGATAAAATATCGTTTCATTCGTTAATATAATGCGATTCGTGAAATTAGTGGATAATGTGCCAAAGTGGTTTATTTTTTGATTAAAAAAAATATCTATATGATTTTTTTTTAATATTTTAAATTATTGAGAGTAACACAATATTTCGTATTTCGCAGATTATTTTACTAACAAGAAAAACAACAGATATCGTATTAATAATAAAATAACGAAAATTATCCATGCATCCAGTTCATTTTTATTTATATATTTATGAATTTGGGATTTTTATAGCTGTTTACATAAAAAAATAAGTAGAAATACAGTAACCATAATAAATCCAATGGAAAAAATACACTCTTAATCTGATAATATATGATAAAAGTGTTCATAAACGTGTATGTGTGCGACGTTTGTATTCATGTATGTGTATATGAATGTGTGTGAATGGATGTGTGGGGGTGTGTATGTAAATAAAAAAAGTGTTTTTTAACTTGTATAGGAGAAAACTAGTCAAAAGGTTTGACTATAAAAAAAATATTGAAAAAATAGTTAATACCTACTTTCGAAACCTTTTCAAAAATATTTTTCTTAAGTAATGTTATGTTTTGATTGTATTTTTAAAAAGAATTCTAAGTGTCAAACCTTATTCTGAATAAACCTTTTTTTTGAATTTGTCTATCATCAATCACATAAACTGCATAGCCAATAAATCCTTAAAAATGTAAGGATTTATTTTGCGAGTGACAAAGGACTTTAAAAATATTAATACCTTGAAATTGATGTATACAGCTTTAGTTAGGAGCCAATTGGAATACAATTCAACTTTATGGACTCCGTATTATAGTTCACACAAATATACTCTTGACAGAGTTCAAAATAAATTTTCAAGATACGTTAATTTTAAACTCGGAATTAGATGTGAATTTATTAACTATGATTTCATATTGAATACTTTGAACTTGTAAAACTAACTGAGAGAAGAAAAATTATAGATTTATTGAATTTATTTAAGATTGTGACTTTACATGGGACTGCCCAAATCTATTAGCGCTCATTAACTTCAAGGTACCTGGACGAATGACTCGTCAAGTACCTCCGTTTAGTTGCAACAATTCACATACCGTATACTCGTATAATGCTATTCTGAATCAACTCCATGTTCTCGGCCATAACTATTCCGACGTTGCTGATATTTTTCACTTTAGTATAGCTTATATAAATCAACTCTATTTAATCATTTCAAAGGTGATGAACGGTAATTTACATTTTTTAGATTGTGGTGCTTTCTATGTTTACTTTTGTATGGGTACTATTGTGTATCATATTTACATGTATACTTATTTTTTAAATTACTTTTATTGTCATTATTAGTACTTTTTTTTAATTAATTATTTTTTTTAATCAAAATAATTCCATTGTATTTAATATACTTATATTTTGTACCTTTTAAAGAAAAATGTATATTTAAATTATTTTATTTTTAAAATTTTATTTGCACACATTGTTTAATTATTTTTAATATCTAAATATGTTTTCTATACAAAACTGCTGTGTCATATATATATAGTATTATTTTTAAGTTTTTCACATTATATTGAAATGTTTAAATTATTTTTAATATGTATCTTTTTAAGGTAAAAGGCACTGCGTGCCGTGTATATTAATAAATAAATAAATCATTTTATTTAAAAAATTTATTGGTACATATTATTAATAATGTTCAACGAGTCTCATATAACACGGTAGGTAACCACAAGATGCGGTGCATACGATGTATTGTCAACAATAAACTATTTTTATCACAAATATAATAAATTATTGATCATATCCAACACTTAAAAGAAAACATATAATATTGTATAAGAAAAGGAAAGAAGAGAACTGTAAGAAGGTTGGGGGTGAGGAAATTAAGTCGAGCGGAGGAAAGATTTTTATAATATTGTCGACAAATTTGAAATAAACTAACCATAATAATATAAACATTTTAAAAGGTACACAAATATAATCAAACACTTAAAAATGTTTTATTTAAGAGTGTTTCAAAAAGTATTTGTTTAATGTCATAAAATTTAGTAATAAAAATATGTATTGTTCTGAACTGTGTAAAATATTCAATAAAAAAGATGAGAAATTCTTCTACGTTTAGTTAGAGATAGTTAGTTATAGATGTAGCTAGTTTACTACTACTAAGTAATACGGGTCTATTTATTATACGTAAGAATTTAATTTATTTCCTATAATCATTGAATTCACTAGTAAAATGATGAAAACAAATCAATCAGCATTTTCAAAGCCTCTCCAAGTTTTCAACAAGGTCAGATGATGATGTTTTCTTTGTTCGGAAAATGGAAAAAACGCCCGTAACTTTATATTAAATATTAGGTCCAAATTAATCACTTAAGTTTGTTGACGTAAAATTATGAAGAGCAAGAAATTTGTAGTAATAATAACCCGATTTGAGAAACTAGGTTAGTAATTTCGCATTACTGAAAACATCAATTAGCTTAATGGATCAGCCATCTTTGCTTTATAGAAAGTAATACAACCTTATTTTTTGAAGCGTGTCAATATGAAATATTATAGGTTAAACATGAATATTTACTTAGCTGATATTAGGGGTAAATAATGGGAAACTTTATAATCCTTCTTTAAGAGTATTTGCATTATACAATATAAAGCTAAGGTAATATTTGTGTTTGCCAGGGCATGAACTGTAATCTGCATATAAAGTTAGTTCGTAGTATTATAAAATTAAAGGAAGATTACTAAATATTTAGTACAATAAGACGTATATTTAAAAGTTTTTTTTATTTTTATATTTTAGACCAAACTTTGTTGGTTTCAATTATTGAATATTTGTTCATGAATGAATTGTTGAATAAATAAAATAGACGTATTTTTAAAACAACACGTATTTTATTTTAGAAAATATTAATTCAAAACAATAATTGTCAAGCAATATTTTTTAAGTTTGTCTATAATTTCATCGACGAATAATAAATAGGCCAGTTGTTTCTTACTTAAGGCATTTCAATTTTATCAAACACTGCATTGTCCTGAACAATTTGGAATGTATATGGACAATTACGATAAACATGCTTATATGTATGTGAAAAAAAAATGTAAAAATGTAAAGGGTTTTCCATTAAGGGAACTCAAAGCTTAAATTGAAATAAAACAAGTTGTCTATGAGATAATATTTGTGGAAAACCTACCACGAATTGAAGTGCCATTTATTACGCGCTTGTAACGTTTCTATTTAATTGTATGCCATTGGTCAAAATTACCATTTATTATATTTAACACTAACACCAGCACCCTAACACATAATTTTTTATTTACTTTTTATGTTTTTTACCATATGTTTTTCAATTATACAACAGCAAAAAATAAATACAAAGTTAAAATAATTGACTTTTTTCATGTATATGTATATTATAGACGTATAGAGTGTCCACTTGACACTGTCCAGTGAATTATACTTTCATATAAAAATGTACTTTCACATTAATTACAATTTTAGTTTAATATTATATTATTTTAAAAATAAAAAATGAAATAAAATTCAAAAATTATTATATGAAAATTAATTGGGGTTTATCGTTGTTTATTTGTGGATCACTTTATCGTTTTTATTTTATGCTTACATATTGTGTTGTTTCATGATATAATTTCATGTGGTTGTTTTTCCTTATAAACAAGATTTAATAACTTAATTGATCTTGACTAGGGTGATGTCATGTTTTGAAGAGGTCGATGCTAGGTTTTTGTTTGAATAGGGTGAATTTGGAAATAGAGTAAATTTATGCACTTCGATTTTCTTTTTGGCTTAAGAGGTTCGTTTTTTTTGTTGATAGATGATTGATAAATAAATCAAAATATCATCAAAACTGGTAAAAAGAAAAGTGCAAAAAAAAAATTATTTGTACGAACTGTTACCGAACGGCCGGTGGAGGGGTGGTGACGTTTTTGATTCTCACGGTCGGACTTGTTTCTCTCGGTTTATTAACAAGTTAATAAACCAACATGCCCCATCACCGTCAGAATGGTGACAGGGAAATTGAAAGGAGTAAGTGTCTGAGGTCTCACAGGTCTCACTTTCAGGTGAGACTGTTGAGGGGAATTGTACCGGATGGCATAATCCGTGAGGCGAAACATATGGGCAAAGGTGTATATTTAAAATTCTGTAATGTCCTGCCGGTAAAAAAAACTTTGTGACTTCAAATTGATTGTAGATCACTTTGTTGATCCGGAATATAAAAAAAGAGTTTACCACACTCACAACACTAGATTGAGAAAAATTGAGGGCTCCCTGTTTATTCCCTGAATTACAAATTACTTCGGAGAGCGAACATCAAATTGCGTTGTTCCAAGATTGTTCAATGATCTCCCACAAACCATCATTAACATGAAGGATCTTCAAATGAAAAAAATATCTTCTAGATACTTTATTGTGCCTGTTTATAAATAAATTTATAAAATATATATAAAATAAATGTAATATAAACCTGTCCTAAAAAAAAAATGTGTCCCACCGAAAAGTCTTTAGACTTGGTGAGTAACGAATTCTTGGGTGTATTTTTTTAATTATAAAATAAACGCTGCTCTGCAGCACTGAAACTGAAATGTTAATTCTAAAAAAATCCGATCTTTAGTAAACAAAGAATTTTAATAATAAAATCACTAACCGTTCATAAAAGCTAAAAAAATATTTATTGTTTTAGCAATAAACGGATCTGAAAACAGGCGACAAGACCTCATAAATGGATTTGCGTTAGTAGATGGGACTTCCAGTAATCAAAATAATAATAATAAATAAAAAAATGTAAATGACCTTCTTGAAATAAACGTCTTTTCTTGGATACCCTTTGATAACCCTAAATCACAGACGTTGGGTACATGAGTACGTCGGGCACATGGTACACGAGACATATAATTTATTTTGTCGGCAATCTCTCTACAAATCATATCACGTCTCCAGACAACTGAGGCTTAATTTTCCCGCCATCTGGTGTTCCTCTTACGTCCTTTTAGGATCTGCGGGAAGTAAAATAGTCCCGATTCGTAATGACTGCTTGTTAGCGATAAATTAAATAAAAGTACCGTGTTTTCTCGGGAAAGTGAAACTTTTACTTCAGTCTGCTTACTCGCGATATTGCGAAGGGTTTCTGATGGCAAAGGAAATAATAAATTAATGATTACAGGATTAAACTGACGTTAAAATCCTACACCAGCCTAATAAGATGAAAATAGTAATTTTACATAAGTTTATCTTTAACGTTTTTTGTTTTATTTTTCATTATTTATCAATAAACAATTTTTCAAGAGCACAATTGTATATATCTTATGTCGCGACTTTTTATACAATTCCGTTTTAAGTCTGGACTCTTCAATACTAAAATAAATAAATTTATAAATAGTATGACACGTTAAAATATTTTTTTAATGCATACATGTCAATAAATACAACACAGATAAGTTACTTAATAATACACGTGTAGTAAAGTTAAAATCACAAATCATAATTTTTAATTTATTTCTTAAATAATTTTATAATTTAATTCAGTAATTACTTTTGGTAGTAAAAATAGAAATAAAAAAATTTAATAAAAAAATAATGGTTAAACATTTAAATGGTACAGTATATAATTTAGTAAACAGAATAATACATTTATTTTTAAAAAAACATTTAAGTTTGCAAGTGAAAATTCTTGATGGAAGTTTATTGTAATTTAGAGATAATTTAGTAGATGCCTAGACTTCTAAATTACCTTCTCTTAAATTTTCTTCATCTCTGTTGTAATATGTAAATATCCATCTCAGTTAGTAAACATCTGGATGCCTAAGAAATGCCGTATAGAACAATGAACACATGATTATTGGAAACATAATTCGGATGTACAAAACGTGTATCAGACCAAATCATGGTGTATACAACAGAGGCGAGGATAGATAGAGAGAAAATAAAAAAATACGAAAAACCAAGTAGAAAAACTAAATAGAAAAACCAAATAACTGCTCAGAACGTCAGAGATGAAAGTACTAAAGGCAATCGCAGGGAAACCCAAAAGACGCAGAATCTAGAGTCAAGAAGTTAGACGGATTTGCGATACCCATTACATAGTCATATACTGACAAGATTACCGTTTGAAAAAATGTTGATTATGAATCTCTAAATCGTCTGATTGCACAGGGAACTTCGAATTCACATTCGACAGTAATATCTCAAGCGCGCTCTTTATTGATAGTTTCTTAACCTGTAAGAATTTTGAAACCATGGATAACTATTGGGGTAAAAAGATGCATTTGTAAGCGAGACAAACTTCATTGATTATGTAAATTGAATCCATTGGATCTCCAATCTAGTGTTTTATAAAAATCATAGGAATATTTGTTTACTATAGAAATAAAATCACGGGTGCAGGAAATGATGGCAGGAAAATTTGGAATATTATTAAGGAAATTTATCATTCTCATCAACATAGCCAACCAATACAAAATATTGTGCTTGATGAAAAAATGACTGATGTTATTCACAATCTCGATAAAATCGCTAACCACTTTAACGATTATTTTTCCTACGTTGGGACAGGACTAGCGAAGAATATTTTAAAATATTCTAAAACTACGGAAAGTGATCTAGCACTTAAGGATAAAATTAAACGACCTTCTAGCTTCAACCAATTTATTGGATAAATTTTCACCAGCAAACACGAAAGAAGTACTTTTTAAAAAAATACAAATAGTTCGAAAATTAATGGTCTTATTACTAACATTATTAAATATCTTAAAAGGTGTTTAAGCTTACTTACTACACATATAATAAATACTAGTTTTGAATCAGGATGGTTTCCGTCTTGTCTTAAAGAAGCTTTTATTATTCATATTTATAAAGCTGGTAAAAAAACCCTTGTGTAATTATTGGATTATCTCTCTTTAAGTGTAATCACAATTTTTTTTGAAAAAAATGTAAAAAAAGACTCCTGAATTTCCTTGAGAGTAGCAATGTTCTTTCAAATAACTAGTTTTGTTTCCGAGAGGGTAGAAGTACGGCAGACGCAATAATTGCTGTTACCCGAAACATTACAAGAAGTCTTGATAATGGAAGAAAGCTCATGGTAGTATTTTTAGACGTTGCTTAAGCTTTTGACATGATTTCCCACCTAATTATCATATCAAGAATACATCGTAGTGGCATCAGAGATAAAACTCTTCTATTACTTAAAAATTTCTTATCCCTGAGATCACAACAAACAGTAATTTATACATTACAGAAAGAAGCGCGATGTACAAAGTCGACTATTACTTTTGGAGTTCCACAGGGCAGCGTCCTGGGACCAATCTTATTTTTAGTCTACATAAACTTTCTTTGTGAAATAAATAATGCTGGAATAATTATTTCGTTTGCCACGACACGGTTTTGTTATTTTAGGCTTGTAACTGGAACTCTGTCTTTTAGAAAACTAACTGTGGTATAAACACTATTAAACAATGGCTAGATGATAATCTTCTTAAAATTAATATCGATAAAACGAAATATCTGACATTTTGCATAAATAATAATTCACTATCAAGCAATACGCTCAATCAAGGAATTTACTGTGATAAAAAATACTAACTTCTGCAACGGGTAGTTTCCATAAAATACCTTGGTGTTATGATTGATAGGAATTTGCGATGAGAGGCTTAGCTCCAGTCACTAAACTCTAGGTTGAGAAAGCTGTGCCATCTATTCTGCTCTCTTTGAGACATTCTGGATATTGGCACTCTCAGAAGTGTGTACTTTGCTTTGTTTCAATCCACTGCAACATATGGAATAGCTGGCTGGGGTGGTTGTGCGGCATTCATTTTAAAGCCTCTCATAATTTCACAGAAATAATTATTGAGAATAATATTCCGATGACCTCCAACATACCCGTCAGAACAACTGTTCGAATACATGAAGGTGCTGGATATGGATATTTTACATTTAAATCAAGATTGAAATGTCAGTATCTAAAAGTCTGAGTTGTTCCTTTCTCCTTCTTCTTTCCTTTCCATCACCACATCTCTTCTCTCTTCATGGTAAAGTGTAATTTTTTAGTTATTTCTGTTTTAAATTTAATTAAATTTTTAATTATATTTTATGACGTTTCCTAATAAATAAGTTTATGCTTTAAATATGAATAATAAATAATAAGTATTTGGGTATTTTTAATGACAATTTTTGGTTTTTCTGTTAAACAAATTATTTTTGTTTAATATGATGGGAGTTATATAGTGGATGTAACATTGTTTGGAGGGGATTTTTCGTACCTCTAATGTGGTATGGAGTTATAATTAAAAATAAAAATTATATTTGTTATCAAAGAAAATAAGAGTTACTGCTATTAACCATATAATACAGGACAAAAAAAATGGTTTTGACATAGTCATAATTCAATTTCATCATATTTAGAATTACCGTAGTTTACCTCTCAAATACAGAAATGATTATGTATATCTGTGGCTTGGGTCTAAAGGGGTCGTAAATCACAACATTGCGGCAGAGTTTACAGCTATTTTGTGACGTTTTAATAAACTATTTGAAACTATATTCAATAAAGAAACATTATCACTCATGTATGCGTACATCAATTTTTAAAATTTGTGTTTTTTTAATTGACTCTTTACAAAATGTTGGCAAGAAAAAAAGTTAAATTTGACATTGGCCCTTTTTGTGCACTTTTTTTCCCACTCGTTCTTGTAAATACCTGCTCATGTGTACATTATCATCGATAATTGTGCTTTATTGTACATTTGAATAAATAAATAAAATTACGATGAATCATATTTTTGTACCAATGGCTTGAGTTGACAGAATCGATAAATCTCTTTTTAACCATCCAGGATAGCGGTCCGACCGGATGTGGTTTCGCGGGGGATCAAATTACTTTCGGGGCCGGATGTGGATTTAGCCACAGGCCGCTAATTGTGACTCGTCTGCTCAGTCTATATTATGCTGACCATTGTTAATTGTGAAAAACCGTTCCTAAATAACCGTCATTTTGTAATTCTATTATACAAATAATATCCCTCTACGCGGTTGCATTTTCAATCTAATGAAACAGAAATGATGTTCACATATTTGGGGATGTTTTAACTAAGTTGTATGAATATTTTAAAATGATTTATGGAAATTTATTTCTTTTGGCATTTTTTGTTGCATAATAATAAAGGCCGTAGTCTCAAAAAAAAACTTATGATTTCGCCATTTTAAAACGCTGATTTTCAAAATTAGGCTATTATTTTTTTTAAATGAATATGCATTTGATTAAAAAAGCATTTTTAATGTATTTCAGTAATAAAACATACTTACAAGTTTAATGTAAATAAAATATAATGACTTTTCGACCGACAGATTACGCCTCTTTAAATTTTAACCAAACTTTTTTTAATTGATTCTCATATAAAGACTAAGTATTGAGGAAAAAATTGTTTAAATCAGTGCGTTTGCCGACCTTGCAAAAGGTCTGGGGATCGATTCCCGACATGGTTAGCATGAAACAGTTATTTAAAAAAGTGTTTTTACACTGATGTTTTTACGATTTAATGTTTTTACGCTAATGATGCCGTGCTTCTTGCTAACAACAAAGAGGAACTGCAATTTTTGGTTACAAAGGTCTACGATGTACGCAAGGAAAGCGATTTGCTGATGAATGTCGACAAATTGAATGTGATGGTTTTTGAAAGAAATGAAAGTATGAGTTAATGTGAAATCACTGTAAATAGGGTTATACTAAAACATTTCGAGGAGTTTTTTGAATTTGAGAAGCATGTTTACTAGGGGTGGAATGAATAAGAAAGATAATGAAAGAAGGGTGAGTGCCAGGCACATGGTGAACTGTGCACTGAAATTAACCTTGGCAAATTAATGTTTGTAGCAAGAGGCAAAATTAAAATATGATGCATCAGAGCGAAGTATGGACTTGGAAAAACAGGAATGAAAGTAGGCTGAATGCTTTTGAAATGCGATCTCTCAGGCGAATGTGCGGTAAAACTATGCACGATAGATGCACAAATGTCGAGATCCGTACATTATGTAAGGCTAAGACAGGCATTATCGACAAAATCAAGAAAGGAGCTCTGTGCTGGTTTGGACATGTAGAACGAACGGATAACGAAAGAACGGCTAAAAATGTTTACGACGCGAATATTGATGGATGCATGGCATGACCAAATCCACCAAATACTTGAAGATGAACATATCAAAAGTCTGAATAATCGAAAAAGAAGATGTATGAATGCAGAACAAGCGAGATCTGTATGCAAAGATAGAGTAATGTGGCGTTCTATCCTCTCTGCTTACCCTTACAGAGATACAGCGTGATAGTTTGTTGTTATTTTTACACTAGAATATTTCATATACCCGGGGCTGGTACCCGAAGCGTTAGACTGATCATTTTACCTTTACGTAACAAAAATGATCAAGATTCCAATTTAAGAATGCCAATTCAATTAAAAATAATATGATCAAGATACACTGCTGTTGGTATATCAATTGAGTGCCCTATTTAGCTGTATCGTCTTAATGGTACTGGAACATGGCAATCTCGTAAATCAAAGAGTAGAAAAACACTTTTGATATGAATTTTCTTTATTTTTCACTTATTTAGAAGTATAATACTATCAAAACAGGGCGTAGATGTCAACTTGCGAAGAAAAGGCGTATAAAAATAGAAGAAGCGAGGTCCGCACACAAAGACAAAGTAATACGGCGTTCTATCCTCTCCGCCTACCCCCGCGGGGGAACGGCGTTAGTACACACTCCGCTGATCAAACTAAATTGTTCCACTGTCTCTTAATTCTGACTACAGTCTGCCTCAATCTGCCCGCGTTCCCCTCTTATAAAGAAGAAACATTAGTTTTCATTATAAACAAATGGCCGGCGTCAAGACGCCATAGTTAATAATAAATTCGTCTAAAACGAAAATGCGTAATTCCAAGCATGACAAAGTTCTATTTCCTTTATAATAAATATTACGCAGCAAATCCAAAAATTAAGGAGCTTTACATACGAATTGCATTGTTCAAAGAAATAAAGTGATACCCAAATATATTTTTCTTAAAGCGCCCGGTTTCACCTACTCGTATAATGTTACAAACACAACACACATTTTTTCTTATTCATGACACAATAGTCTAACAATAATGATAAGGCAAATGTACATCTTCGAAACTTCAAAACTTAAATAACAAACTTACAAATACAAGAAAATGTTAGCATTAATTACGTCATACAAAATATGCACTTACGCGATAAGACATAACCAGACTACTCTAGTAGGCCAAATAGAAAAATAAAATATCGTCAGAAATCTGCTCATAAAAGGTCTTAACATTAGCATTAGGTGCGAAAATAAAATGAAGATGACGATGAAAGATAATAATTAACTGAACAAAAGAACTGAGGCGCCAAAATCTTAAATTTCTGTTTTTGAAAATAAATACAAGCACTTCAAATTACAAAAATTTCGGGTTATTTTTCATTAATTCTACGTTAAATTATGCCTTCAATAATCATTTTAAAAACAAAATAATTAAAATATTTATGTTCATACCCTCTTGAATCGAATTACATATTTATTTATTTTTTTAAGAAGAACGTTTTAGTTGAAAGGTTTTATTTTATGCTCATTCATAAGAGTTAATTAACCTGTTGATCAGTTTAAAATAACAGTTTTTAATGTCTTTTATTCTAACAATTACGTCTACTGTGAAAGTCGTAAAAGGCTTAAAATAATCTCACAAAAATGACGAGAAAACTCATAAAAATGGGCGGAGATTTTAAAATTCAGAACTAACATTTATGGACTTGCTTCAGCTATTCCAACTTTGGGTGTAGTTAACTTCAACCGGAAGATAACAGCTTTGAAAATCAAGTGATAACTTTAAGTTAAAGATTACCTCGGTAGCCACAAAAACAGCGGGGTAGAGAAACCAATATTGCACCCGGATCGGTTTCAATTCGATGCATAAGTCATTTCCTAGCCTCAGGCTTTTTCCCGTGCGGTAAGAACCGGCTAATCAAACCCCAGTTAAGTGTAACCGAGAGTCAACGCTGTTTGATAGCTCTATTCGTTTCGAGCGGTTTGTGGTCGAACCTCCATTGGGTAAACGCGGTTAATGCCGTTGACTTTTACGTCTGGTTTGTTTGGAGGGAAAACGCTTTAAGAAAATGGCTTCTCGTCTAACATCAAATAGTGCAGAGGAAGAAGTGAAGTTAGAGAGCTTTGGGAATAAAAAATGGGGAAAGTTTTTCATTTTTCTTTAATACATCGATCAGAAGAGGGTAAAATCTAATAGTAATTTGCCATTAATTTTAGTGTATTATTTTAACTATTTCAACCGATGATTCGTTTTATTATTGTGTATTCAAAGTCCGATTGAGAGATGGAAAACCATTTTATAGGGAAATATGTAAATCTGGGCATTTTACCTAATATAAGATGGTTCTAGCGATCACTTTTGATTGAATTGAAGATTATAAAAGATATAAATATGCTCGTGGCAAAGATCTACATTTCGCTGAAAACCGCACGTAAGTCGGTCCAGTAGTTATTCAATCCGTCTGGGATATACATACAAACATTGCGATATATATATATATATATATATCAGGGGCGAATGCTCCTTATAATCGATTACATGCAGCTTACCATATTTTTTTGACATCGTAAGTAATGTTTTATAATACTGTAGTATTATTAGGAAAAAACACATCACCAAAAAAATATTTTACTTTTCATTGGTTATTAAATTTATATCGTATTCCTTTATTCCATACAGCGACCAGTTGCGCCTCTATTGGCCAAAATTATTACTACTGGATTACACGAGATTACTCTTCTCCCTTTAAAATCACTAATTCAAATAAGTCTTTAACCTAAAACTTTAGAATCTCGTTCGAAAAATTACACTTGCGATTACAGTAAAATCTTGCAGCTTTCATTAATGCAATTTAGTCTTTCAATGCTTTTTCATAAGGGCTAGTATTCTTTAAAATACATTAATGTGACTTACGACAGTCTAAGGGGGGTGACAATATACGCAATCGTTATGTGTAAGAAAGAGATAACGAATACATTGTGTATGTCTTACACGGAAGTTACAATAATAAGTAAGTAATTTAGCATACTTATGTTTCGGTGGTTTGAAAGTAAATTTGATTTAAAATAAACAAATATTTTGATATTTTAATCGAAATGAATTTATATTTTAATCCATAATATAGTATAAATCATTTAGTGGGTTTTAAAAAACAAAGATTCGCTAATTGTTTTTTAATTGTAATTCGTTTTTGTGCATACGATGACAGTTGAATATTGTAAGTTATTTTTCAGTATCCATTTAAACTTTTAACATTTAGTTAGAGTTATAATAAAAACGTTACTAGTGTATAGTGTTAAGAATAAATATATATGAAGAATTATAATATGTATAACTTATGTCGTTTTGTGAATAATAATGTGATATAAAAGTCGATGAAACATTGATTCTTAAAACGTAATTTATGTTTTGTTTGGTAAACTATCGTACTCGGTAAGAAATACTTATAAATTATTTAATTATTATCATTTATTAAAAAATAGTGTTTTATTTCAAGACAAGTTATAAAAGTCTGACTTAACCAAAGATGCACCGGTGCGCTAATGAATTATCCAGTTTATTAATTACTTTTTCGACGCTTAACCCAAAACGCGAAATAGCTGCGCGGATGGGTCGTTACTCTCTAATGACGTAGGCGGGGGATCGAGTCCATAGGGGATTCAATTTTTTTAAATTATATTTTTTAAATCAAATGTTTGTGCTACATTAGAAAATATTTTTACTGAAACTATTAGCCGCTGGAGCCATTTGTTAGGAATTAAATATAAAATAGACTTGTTTTTTATATGCCGTACTACCGCTATGGACATTTTATCAGAATTTTCATAGCTTACCAATTTAAAAACTCACCGCTCGTCACTGATATATATATATATATATAGATTTAATAATACATTATTCAGGAATCTACCAAATCCTTTTTCTAAGAGGAGCAAAAATTTGAACAGTGAATCTCTACAGTTAAGTTTTCGTCTTGGTTATTCAGATGTAAATTACCATTCTTTATGTTGAATTTCAGCTTTTCATGGCTTCAGACAAACTTTCCAAATAAGTTATTTGAAATATTTAAAAACGTAATCCTTAGTTCACGTATTTTAAGAAGTTTTTTATTTTCCAGTATTTTTCAGTCATTCTTTTTTTCATTTTTTGTTTATTTTATTTTAGAAAACAAAAACTTGGAATTTTTGTGTTTTGTTAAGTTGAGAGTTTTTGTTTTATTTGAATTATCTATTTTTAAACTTTTTTACAATTGAAATATTATGCAAACTTATTTTTAAAATTACAATTTTTATTATAATTATAACTATTATTACCGTTTAATTTTAAAGGAAAAATTATTACGTATGCCGACAACATTGGATTATTCTATAAAAATCAAACAGATGTATTAACAAGCAATGACATAAACGAAGCCCTTACTATGTTGACTAAATGGACAAACACAAACTTACTAAATCTCAATGAAATAAAATGCAATATTATTCATTTTGAATCTAGAAAAAATGTCATAAAGTAGATGTTTACATAAATAATGAACGACTAACTGAAATTGAACATGTTAAATACTTAGGACTAACAATAGACAGACAACTGACATGGACAATTCATATCGACAATTTAATTAGCAAAGTGGCGACATTATCGAGTCTTTTTTTTTAAATAAAAAACTTTGTTCCAAAAACGGAAAAAAATTTAATGTATGATGCCTTTGTAAAAACTAAAATATGTTTTTTTGCAACTACTATGGGAAACAGGAAATCAAAATGTCATAAACAGACTGCAAAGACAGGAAAATAAAATATTAAAGTGAGTATATGACCTACCTTATCTAACAGCAAGTAAAAAAGTTTTTAAATAGACTAAACAATTAAATGTAACTGTATGTTACTTTTTAAACTAGAATCCTTAAAAAAATTTCATAAATTAGCCATTGATGTAATTGTAGACGAAGAATTAAAACTTTAAAAAAAAATTGTAGGAAACATGAACACAATACGAGAATATCAGAAAAATATCAAATACAAGCTTCTAAAACGAGAAAAGAACAATCGAGACTTATAAACCATGGACGGAAATTATAAAATAAACTACCAGACAAAACTAAACAAAAGACTCAGACAAACTTTACAAAAGATGTAAAAATATTATTATTAATAGTAGAATGTGAACTTTAAAAGTGAAAATATTTTGTTAAATGTATGTGACCCGCAAGGGTTTATCAATAAAAAATTAAATTAAAAATAAATTTTTTTTTTTTTTTAAAAAAAGCAATATTTTCCTAAACCAACCTTTATCAGACTGGTGTTGGTCAAAGTTTGTAGCATTATTGGGAAAGTTCCCATATTTTAATTTAAATTTACCTCTTGAATTCTAATAAAAATGCAGCGAATTCGCCTTGTGTGACAATACTTTTTTTACAGAAATGAGGTACTGGCCATTTCTACGAGTGCTAGTGAATCTTCTTCGCCGCGCGATCGCTTATAACCTATATTATTTATTGCTATCAGTGATTTGTGAATCTTTGCACCGCGCAGTTTCTTGTTAGTTTTTTAAAAGATTTTTTCTTATTTTTCATTATTTATAAAACATATAATACATGAACAACGTAGAGAAAAAAACTCGTTTGGGACGGTACATAAAAAAAAAACACTTTTGTGATAATACATTATATCAGTGGAATGTAGTTATGCAGAAAGCAGCAAGCCGTAAAAAAGTAAAACTGAGATAAAAGCACTTTTTAAAAAGAGTGAATGATCAAATTTATACAACAGTTGGAATGATTTTTACTTTGACAAATAATACATAATGCAAGTGAGTGTTTTTTTTTAATACAAAAGAGAATTGAATGATGTATACGACCAGTTTTCATGATTTTTTAAGTCTGGCTGATGACAGACCCTAAGATGTACACTATGCAGAAAACAGCCAGTCCTAGTAAAATTCTGATGTATGTCGTTTTTTTATTATTTACTTTTTTTATTTGTTCTTTTATTCAGCAAACATACAGCATAATCACATAATTTTATAGTACACAAAATAAGTCTGAACTCTAATGGACCAGTGAAGTTTACATATTATAATACAACATGCTAAGGTTAGGTTATCAACTAACTATTTTTATTTTTCCAATTACGATAATATTATGAAGAGAAAAAAATCATAACTGAAAGTTGTTTAAAAATTCAAATTATAGTAAAAAATTAACATATTACAACAGAGATGAAGAACATTTAAGAGAAGGTAATATATAAGTCTAGGCATCTATAGGGCTTATGACCTGTCAATGGCTGGTTTAAGTGGCCACTTTACACACTGTGTAACATTCACCATTCTGCCTATATTTGAACATCTATATTCCTTCAATTCTTTCATCTGTTGATGTTTGTGAAGTTAAAGAAGTTAAAGAGCCATTGACAGGTCCTAAGCCCTGTAGATGCCTAGACTTCTATATTACCTTCTCTTAAATGTTCTTCATCTCTGTTGTAATATGTTAATATAAACAGCTCCCCAGGGAGTTGAATCCAGTTCTTGTCTACAAAAATTTGGACAAACTCAAAATATTGTTTAAAGTAAAAAAGTTATGTTAAAAGTATCAAGTCAGTATTTACATGGGTAAAAATAATATCGATTTTTTTTTTAAATTAAAGAGTCCTTTGAAAGTAAGAATTTAAATACATAATAAAAAAAACATGCTCAAATGCAAAAAAAAAAAAAAAACATTTTCATAGGGGTAAAATATTTATATATAAAATAAAAGTAGTTTAAAGAATTTAAAAAAAAAACAGTTGAGAAGCAACAATAGAGACAATAAATTAGGGTTACTTTTAAAAACAACTAAAAAAATAACAAAATATTACGTTAAGAAAATCGATATATTATTTTTAAAAGCAATCGGCAATTTTTTAAGTAAATAAAAGTAGTTTGAAAATATCTTTAAAAACATGTTCAGAGTAATTAAAAGAGAAAAAAACAATATTTCAAGAAATCTTTACAATTAAAAGTTTTTAAACTCAATGTAGTTAAAAAAAATATTAAAGCGATATTAATAGTCTTAAAAATTTCAGTAATACAATTTAATTCCAAATTACACTATAATATCAAAGTATGTGCGGTGTCATTGTGTATTGAATATTTTATTTTATATTTATTTAATTGTAAAGAATCATTTAATGCATCTATTATCGCACAAGAGGTTGCTTCTTTTTTGATGTGGTATTTCGTTTCGTTTTTTATTTCTGTACTTTTGCTTTATTATGTATTTCTTTTCGTGAACATGTTGTAACTTTATATTATAATCAAAAAAAAAAATAACTTTAAAAGTAATTTAATTTAAGTTTTAAGAAATTTTCGTGATTTTTTAAAGTTTGACTGATCACACAAACTTGAAAATAAATTTTGCAGAAAAAAACCAGATCTAATATTGAATGATAACTTTGAATGGGTGACATTCTTTATAAAAGAAATTTTTTTGTAAAATCAAATGAATCAATTCAAAAAACGAATTTATACAATAAAAATACTTACGTATTAATTTTTACTTTAATTAATTTAAGAAAACTAGATTTCTGGAAGCATTAATCGTCCCATCAGCATCTATACCGTAAGATTTTTCTAGTGCTGTGACTGTTTTCTGAAAATTGAGAAATGCCGTTTTTGTGATTAACACTATCGTCAGAAGGTGATTATATTACAGTTTTTTGTATGAAAACGGCCTGGCTGTTTTTAGCTGAACGTTAAATTGACCTTACTGCATTCGATAACACCAATATCTATTTTTTCCTAAATTGTGGACTAGCTGCTTTCAGCATAACTACGTTCAGTTAATAAAATACTAAATAGTATGAAAACATAATATAAAAAACATAAAACACAGTATTATACACTGTTTTAAAAATATATATTTATAGCACTATCCAAAAGATTTGCTTAATATTTTTTGATTGCTACACTTTTAGATTTACTATTCGTCTTTTCCTTTTTTTAGTTCATCTGGCAGTTTATTAAATTGGGAATTTCGATCCTAATTCTATACAAAATCCATTGTGTCATCACGCGTGACTGCTCGTGTATAGAATAACCCTGTTCAAAACGTAGAGAACTCCAGTTCAAGGTGAGTGTTGTCATTTTGTATTGGATCTCAGAGCATATTATTAATAACGCAATTTGCAATCAAAACGTAGAACCCCACAAACCAGCCAACTGTTAAATGGCATCTATCGATCTTCATGGGTTTTGCGATCAAGTACCGACTCGGACAACGTATTCCTAATAAATTCAAAATTGCCTTACTTTATGGATCTATTGACAACAACCTGACTGAAATTTTTATTTAAACTTTATGCTTGCGAAATAGTTTTTTTTTTACTTTTAGTGCTGCAAAATAGCGTTTATTAATTATATTTAGCTAGGGTGGGTGCCATAGTAATTGGACATGCTATAGTAATTTAACACTCTAGTCAAAAACAATAAACTTAAGGATTTATCCTACCATAAAACAGACTGGGAAGTATGTTCACTAGGGATGGAATGACTGAGAAAGATATTGAAAGGAGGGTGAGTGCCGGGAACAGAGTGAACGGTGCACTTAAATCGACCTTGGCAAATAAATGCTTGTCACAAGAGGCAAAATTGGCAGTTCACAACGGAGTTCTAGTCCCATCCCTGATGTATGGGAGCGAAGTATGGACTTGGAAAAACAGGGAAGAAAGTAAGCTGAATGCTGTCGAAATGCGATCTCTCAGGCGAATGTGTGGTAAAACTATGTACGATAGATGCACAAATGTTGAGATCCGTACATTATGTAAGCATTGACAAGCATTATCGACAGTGTTCAAGAAAGGAGCTCTCATACATTTGGACATGCAAACGAATGGACAGCGGAAGAACGGCTGAGAATATTTACAATGCGAATGTTGATGGATGCAGAAATAGAGGAAGACCGAGAAAGACATGGCATGACCAAATCCAACAAATACTTAAAGATGGACATGTCAAAAGTCGAAATAATCGGCGAGCGTGCATGAGAAGATGTATGAATGTAGAGGAAGCGAGATATGTATGCAAAGATAGAGTGTTGTGGCGTTCTATCCTCTCTGCCTACCCTTACGGGGAAACGGCGTGATGGTTTGTTTGTTTGTTTGTTTGTTTGTAAAACAGACACCTTTTTGTTTATTTTTTTTTCTTATAATAACGCATTACATTTATTTATTTTTGACATTAGATTTAGAATGTCCAATTACTGGAGCGTAGAACTCATCCTACATATTATTTTAGTTACCCATTAAGTCTGTCTAATATGTTTACGAATATGCATTATTTATTTAAACACTTTTAGTTTACACACATATGCATAACTGCAAGCATATTGCCCAAAGTCAATTTCTTCCGTTCAATTTGATAAAATCAGTGGTAGGTACATGTTGTTGGTTTATTATAATATTTTCATTATAAAACTAAATATTATTAAAAATATATGTTTTTAAGAAATAAAAATTTATTAAATATCTACACTATACTATGAAAAGCGGAGGGGGGAAAGAGGGGGGAAAGAGGGAGGAGAAAGAAAAAGCTGAAATATTCAGGATGTGTCATTTCATACGTGATTTGAATGTAAATAAAGAATAGGGCGGGGCGTCTCTGGCATTAGTTAGTAGATTATTCCATAATCGAGCTGCTACTACTGTGAAAGAGGAGGCAAAAAAATTAAACGGTGAATGGGTATTAAAAGGGTTCTCTCGTTACTAGGACGAAGATGTTTCAACTTCTGTTATAAAGGTTGGAAGAGCTCTCTCAGCAGGCGAAGTGGAATTATTGAAATATTGTGAAGAAGTGATAAAATATCAATTTTTCTTCATTGTCTGATACTAAGCCAGCGTAGTTGCGTCGAATATTTAGTTTTATGATCGAATTTGCGAAGAGTAAAGATAAAATGCATACAAACATTTTGCAAACGTTCCAACTTATCAAGCAATTCAGAATTAGCATCTGGATAACATACATTTGCATAATCAAGGATTGGAAGAAATAAGCTCTGGATTAATGTTTGCTCAATTGGCAAGAAATTCTGCAGTATTTTAAGTGAGTGCAAACCGCAATAAAGTTTACTACTAATCTCGTTAATCTGATCCTGCCACCCTAAATGCTTATGTATAATAATACCTACGTTTTTGACTGAAGTCATGAATGAGGAAGTATGGGAAAATTCATTTTTTAGTACAGTGTAATATGACTGTAGAATTCTGCGTAAAATAAAACAATCGTTTCGTTTTAAAATGATGTAACATTTATTTTCGCTCTTCCATTTAAAAAAGAAGCCACGTCTCACATAGATCTGTCTCAACCCTTATCAAAAATAATTTATTTGCTATATTCAGTTAGATTACGTACGGCATTATTCACAGTAGCAGGAGCCGTCATTCCAACAATGATACGCTTCACACTATTTATCAAAGAAACGTAACTATATAATGAGGTTAGTGTCTGGCTCATAATTGTCGAAAATCACTAGTTGAAATAAATATTTCATGTTGGACCTGCTGGGAATTGAGCCTAAAGCCTCAAGGATGGTGAGAGAACACGCCAACTAGTAAATTATTAATTTATTTATTATTAAAACTAACGGCCATAGCCAATTGTACAAAATTGAAATTTAATACAAAGTTATGTATTATAAAGAAAACAAAGTTAATTGTTATGGGTAAACTCGATAAAAGTAATGTTTAGTAAAAAAAATAAGAACAAAATATTTACAGTTAAAGAGTGGGGTATAGAAAAAAATTAATAAAAAAGATATGCATTTTTGGTTTGTAAATCTTACATAGGCACACATTGTTAGGAACAAAAATTCAGCAAAAATATAAATAAATAGAAATTTATATGAGTATGTTATACAAACAGACTGAATCTCCGGTTCATCGGTTATTGTTGCAAAGTCAGTAGTACTTATTTCCTATGTACAACAGAATGAGCATGAACCCATCTAGGTAGCAAGTATGACTACTTGTATATATAATGTTTCAGGTGTCTCAAACTAATTATTTTATTTATTCTATCTTAAAATTAAAGAAAATACATATTAAAAATCAAAATAAAAATGTTGCATCTAAAAACTAAAAACAAATAGAAATCAACAATATTTTAGTAGACTTCTATATAACCTTATCTTAAATGTTCTTCATCCCTGTTGTAATATGTTAATGTTAACAGCTCTCCAAGGAATTGAATCTAGTCCTTGTCTACAAAAATTTGGACAAACTCAATATATATACACATACACATACATACATATATATATATGCATTCATATATTTACACATATATACGCATATATTAACATATATACACACACACATGCAAACATACATACACGCACATATACCTGACATATCAAAGTATGTACAAGATATTAAATATTATCCAGAAATATTGCAACCATCGTCTCCTTATACTTGGAAAGCGCCATGTTCCAGATAGCGAGATGTTCTGCAAATTCATTACCGAGGTTTTGCATTCGATTTAGAGGAGTGTTGAATCTGGACACTGTCCGACTGGTAGTACAATAAAACATTTTATGGTTTCTTGTGTTTCTGGTTGGGGCATAAAGATTTATCATTTGTAACAACGAAGGACAATCTAAAAAATTATTTAGGATTTTTTATAAATTGATTAGATCAAACAGTTTTCCCCTATCGCTCAGTTTTAATAAATTAGGTGAAGAAAGCAATTGATTACAACTCAAAAAATATCTTGGTGAATTCATTTTGAATTTAATACAATTCAAAAATAAATGGTCAGATGGAAAATAAAGCTACCCATGTAGAAAAAAACATGTTTTTTTTTTAAACCATTTATTTCTCAACATAGTCTCCTTTTACTTCGACACACTTAGTAAGACGATATTCCAACTTTTTTATACCATCTGAATAATACGATTTCGGGAACCTCTCAAAATACGCGTTAGTTTCGGTTATCACTTCTTTTTTTGAGCTGAATCTTTTCCCTGCGAGGCTTTTTTTCAAGTTTGGAAGCAGGAAAAAGTCACTAGGAGCTAAATCTAGACTATAAAGTGGATGATCAACCAATTTGACGTGTATTTTACGTAATTTTAGCATCGTATCTAATGTTGTGTGAACCGGTGCATTGTCTTGAGGAAAGGGAACTTTTTTCTTCTTTAAATGTGGTCGTTCGTTTGATTGATCGATAATACTTTCTTGTGATTGTGGATCCTTTTTTCAAGATAATCAATGAGCAGTATTCCGAGTGCATCCCAAAATACAGTAGCCTTGCCAGCCGATTTCACTGCCTTTGCCTTCTTCGGAGCACTTCCACCAGCTTCCACCCATTGTTTCGATTAATTTTTGGTTTCAAATGTATAGTGGTGCACCCACGTTTTATCAACAATCATAAATCAATGCCAAAAATCAACAGGTTTACGCTTTATTATGTCCAAACACTGCTGTGAAGTGGTCTCTCGAACTCGTTTTTGTTCGACACTGAGCAAACGCGGCACCCATCTTGCCGTTAGCTTTTTCATATGCAAATGTTCATGCAAAATGTTGAACACACGTTCATATGAGTTGTTAACTATTTCAATAATCTCACGCACATTCATTCGGCGATCATTCAAACCTATATCGAGGATTTTCTTGATATTTTCTTCAGTAACCACCCCTTTTTAGCCTTCCTGTTGATGGTATTGTTACAGTGCTTGTTCGGCCGCGTTCAAATTCAGCAATCCAATATTTTACCATGTAATCTGATGGAACAGACTTACCGTAATGTTTATCGAGTTTTTCTTTTGTCTCTTTTGCCGTTTTCCTTCTCAAATAATAGTGTTTAATCACTTCACGAAATTCCCTTTTTTTATTTTTCAAGAAACACAAAAGTTGTTTACTTCAAACGACTACAACAAATAAACTAATGGATGAATTTGGGTGACATTTAAACAGCTGTCGTTTGACAGATCGCAATTTGTAAAAAACAAATCTTTTTTGTGTTTGTGCTGCCATCTAGCGCTAGGTAGCTTCACTATCAATCCGCCCTCGTATATATTGTACCCGTTCCATTGATTGCGAATGAATCAAGTAGTTTTGTGCCCAAACCGATGAATTGTATTCCAATTGACTCCTTACTAGCGCCGTATACAAGAGTTTTAGTGTGCTTATATTGCCGAAGTCTTTGGTGATTCTCTTTACTAAACCGAGCATTCTCATACTTTTGTTAGTTTATTTGTTTATGTGGGATAAGAAACTGAGTTTAGTGTCAAATATTAAACCTAGATCTTCTATTTTTAATACCGATTCCATGTTAACTTTGTCTATCGAGTAATTAAAAAACAGTGGTTTCTTATTCTTGTAGAATCTTACGATTTTACATTTTTGTGAGTTAAGAAAAAAATTGTTTTTATTACACCAATTTTAAAGTATGTCTAAATTTTTTCTAGTATATAACATTATTATGATGTGGACTTATCCTTGCTCTATTTTCTTTTTCATGAATCAACAACAATCTTTCGGGATTATTCAATTCTACACACAGAACTCTATTCTTTATTTCGCCCGGATATACAAAGAGAACACATTTAAATTTTTTGAAAACAAAAGCACTTAACTTTATTTTCCCGAAAGCAAAGCCTACCGGCTTATAAAATAATTCGAGGCTAAAGTGGACTGTATTTTTAAATTGTACGATACGATAATGTGAACTCGGCTAGTCTACCTCTATCAAAACATGGGCTTTCTTTTAGTTCTAGTAACAAGATAATTCTCTCAATACCTATTTATCGCTTTTACCTTTTTGCCTCGTCTTTCACAATAATAGCTGCTTTAATGTAGGACATTTAAATTACGATTGAAATATCACTCTCTGAATATCACTGCCGGCCTCGCGGTGTAATGGCCAGCGCCTTTGCCTACCATGCAAGAGGAATCGGATTCAATGCACGACATGGTTAAAATAAAGTATTTATTTAAGAAAGGGTGTTTTCACAATAGAATGTTTCATAGTCCCTGGACTGTTACCTGGAGCGCAAAACTGATCATCTTACCTTTGAAGGTACTTGAGTAACAAAAATGATCAAGATACTTTGAGATCGGTGTACCAATGCAATGCCCTATGCACCATTAGGTGCGGAAAGGTAATGATTATGATGATTTTTTTAGCTTTTTTCTTTCCTCTTTTTTTTCCCACTCCTACTTTTACCCGCTCTTCTCATAGTACAGTGTAGATTTTTACTAAAATTAATGTAAATATTTTATTTTTTTTAATATCTGTATTTTTTTCGAATTGGAATGATTTTATTATTTATACCAGCAATATTTTCATATTTTCTATTTATTTTCTCAAGTAAACGACTTTTTTAATGCGAGTTGCTTATTTTTTGCCTCGCTTATTATGTACAAGGCTATATTTATATTTACTGTTATGTGTATGTTTTTTCTAACTACTCTAACTATTGTATGAGAATCTGAAGGGATAGTCGGCCGTGGCTTTGCTAAGAACTTCTACGCATTTGCTTATTGAAGAGGAAACCATAGAAAACTCATTCATGAGAAGGCGGACTATTGACAGACGTCAATAGACCTTCCGTTCCACTTTGAAAGCGTTCAATATTTGGTGTCCTATATTTATTTACTTCGACAGTAACTTGTACTTTTTTCCCTAGATATACCTCATGTAATAAGTTCTCATGGCTTATTACAGTTGCGATATCTCTTAGGTCCTCATTCGAACTTCTACATTGCGCCATTTGTTGCATTCGCTCTAGGCTAAAAATAAGGCGCATGTTGGGTTGTTTCATCATCACATGGACGGTTTTTGATTTCTGTGAGCTTAAAACGGTGACGATAGCTCATAAAACCACCGTAACCGGTGAAGATTTGAGTTAATTTGTAGCCAGTTTGTTGCGTTTTTCTGAAATCAAAGGCATAAAAATTGCCGGAAAAAATGTTTTGGTTTCCTGTCCCGTACTTTCACTCAAATACCGGTCGTTTCATAGCTGAAGAGTTCTGCTTTTTATTTTCTTTTTGGCAAACCTTAAAGAAAATTCACTAAAATCAGGAGCTGTTTTCTCAAGAGTAGCTTCTCGAACCTATTCATCTGCTTTTTCATTGCCTTGGATTCTGCGTTGTCCTTTTATTCATCCGACATACACATCCTGTAATCTGGATTTTAGTTTTTGTATATCAGTATAAATGTCGATGACAATAGGGTTGAATGAATTTTGATCAGCTTTTGATTGGACCCCTGGTTTACAATTAGTCAAATTCGATATTTGATTCCATCTGTTTGGTGGTTTCTTTGGGACAAAAACTAAAGTTTCTCTGATTACAAATATTTTTACAAATACCGTCAAACAAGACAATTTTGCCCAGTTATGACAATTGACAAATAACAATGAAGAAGTCACTTTCGTTTTAGTAAAGTTTAACACTGTTGATACGCAAAATGACAAATATTATGTCGGTCAAGTTATCAGCGCATCCACTACCACAATTTTAATATTGTTATGCCATTTGTAAGACGCAAACGTAATGGAGCTTTGTGTGATCTCAAGTTGAGGATATTGCTAATGTATTTAATTGGAACATAGTGAAATCTTTACCTGAACCTGTAATCTTGCACCAAGGTTTCCATAAACTCAATGTTAACCATAAAAAACTGCAAGATTAAGTCATTTACTGTGAGTAAATTAAAAATTGTTACACAAAAACCAATTTTAATTTTTATTACTCAAAAACAATTTAAACCATTTTAAAAAATGTAAGAATATCCGACAACATTTTAGAAAGTTTTATTAATTAAATTTGCCAGCTTTTTGTGAAATTATGAAGGCATATTTTTTTATTTTAAATGTTTTTTGTATAAATATTTTTAACATTCTAAAGAAGAAAATAAAACAAAGAAAATATTATGAATTCTGTACATAAAATACAATTTCAAAGTAAAGGTGATCTAGCAAATAATTGCACTGCAGTACAAAAAAAATCGTTTTGGGGGCAATCTCCCTTAATTACGAAAATCGATCAGAACTGAAATGGTTTGTAAAAAAAATAAAATATTGGCCTATGCATAGTCAAACACGAACATATTAAAAGGATTAGAGATAAACTCCTTTGGCTTTGTTAAAAATCCAATCATGTGCCAACCTTGGCCCACAAATTCACATTGTATAGAAAAATTGAGGAAATAGTTGACAATTTTGCCCACCGGCTTTTTTTATTGATTTTATAATGGTGATGCCTCAACGATGCTATTGTTCAAACATAAAAAGTTTTTTTCGCCCAAAAAGTAGTAATAAACCGTATTATAAGGATGATAAAACCAAAAATAACAGTTAATTGCCAAGTGGGCAAAATTGCCAGCAAGTGGAGATAATTTTGCCCAGTATGTTTTGTCTTTTAAAATTGCATAAATAAAAGAAAAGCAAACGTTGTGTACTTGTAAAAATGCTCCGAATAATTAGTATCACTATTCAAAAAAAAATAGATAGGAGTATACAAAAAAAATATGAAATTGTAAAAGTTTGTTAAAACTGGGCGAAATTGTCACGTTTGACGGTACATCAAGTTTCATCTTTCTTGCCGGCAGCTCTCTCGTGCCGTTAAAGAATACAAATGCTGTCCCCACTTTACCGTTTGAGAGACTGCCTTCCTTTTATATTTTCAACTCTTCCTGCACCATCTCCGAAAAGATTTCGTCATTGAAACCAAGATAAGTCGGGTTGTAATTAACAGGATGAGGTAAAAATAAAAAAATCTGGTTCCCCAGTAATATCTGTCGTTTGGCAGGTCCTGCAATGTGAGCTTCTTTTTTATTTGGTAAACTTCTGTAAGAGGCGTAAATCCACTAAACACTCACGGTATTATTCAATATCCCTTACAATTACAAGACCTGATGGCGATATATTATATCAGTTTCAGTGCTGCAGAGCAGCGTTTATTTTATAATTAAAAAATACGTAAAAGAATTTGTTACCCACTAAGTCTAAAGACTTTTCGGTGGGAAACATTTTTTTTTTTTTTTTTATGACAGGTTTAAATTACATTTATTTCATTTGTATTTTACAGATTTATTTATAAACAGGCACTATAAAGTATCAAGAAGATATTTCTTCAGTTCTTTTTTTTCATTTGAAGATTTTTCATGTTGATTATGGGTTGTGGGAGATCATTGAACAATCTTGGAACAACGCAATTTAAAGTTCGCTCTCCGAAGTAATTTGTAATTCGGGGAACAGACAGGGAGCCCTTAGTTTTACATCTAGTGTTGTGAGTGTGGGAAACTCTTTTTTTATATTCCGGATCAACAGTGATCTACAGTCAATTTGTAGTCACAAAGTTGTTTTACTGGCAGGACATTACAGAATTTAAAATATACACTTTTGCCCACATATTTCGCCTCACATATTATGCTATCCGGTACAATCCCCCTCAACAGTCTCACCTGAATATCATAAATTTTACCCAGATGAGACCGGAAGGTGAGACCCCAGGCCCAGAGCCCAGACACGCACTCCGTAAGATATAATGGATTCAATGAGCGAGGTATATATGTATCTTCACGTTTTGAAAGGTAGTATGCTTTAATTTCATAAATCACCTTAAGCCAGTACCTTAGTCTGTCGCAGATTCCATCAATATGAACACCCCAGCTAAATTTAGAATCAACAATTAATTAATCCTAAATATTTATGATTATTTAGGTATGATAATGTATGTCGGGAAGTTCAGAAAAAAAATGCTTTTTTAAATCTTAATAAATAGATGAAACTTCCAGTATTCACTTATGTAATATTTTAACAAATTGTCTATACACGTATTGACATATAGAGGATATAACGCCATGTTACTCCGTTTTTGCAAACAGATCTTGCTTCCTCCACATTCATACATATTCTTTTGCACGCGCACCTATTATTCCAACTTTTGACATGTCCATCTTTAAAAAATTGTAGGATTTGGTCATCCCATGTCTTTCTCGGTCATTCTCAATCTCTGTATCCATCAACATTTGCATTTTAAATCTTTTTAACCGTTCTTTTGCTGTCCATTCACTCTGAGTGTTCAAACCAACGCACAACTTCTTTCATCAATATTTTTAGAAATGTTAATAAAACAATAGTGCAGTCAAATATTACTCAGAACGTTTTTGTTTGGGTTATTTGAATAAAGAGCTCTTTCAATGCATCGAAAGCACTTTTGTTCGAAAAAGTTTGACTGTAATCTTTAGCTTTCTCGCTTAGACTATAAATACCATTTCAAACTATTTCCAAAGCTCTGAATTCGCTGAATAATATTTTTATAAAATCAGTATAATCAGCATTCAAATTCATTTTTTATGAAGAGTTTATAAATAATTGTTCAACAACATTCCCTTTCCGCACCTAATGGTGCATAGGGCACTGCATTGATTCACCAATCGCACTTTTTGTTAAATAAAGGTAAGATAATCAGTCTTACGCGTCAGGTACCAGTCCAGGGACGATGAAATATTCTGGTGTGAAAACACTCTTTTTAAAATGAATACTTCATATCAACCATGTCAGGAATCGAACCCGAGATCTCTCTCATGGTAGTCAAACGCGTTGACTATTACACCACGAGGCCGACGAGAATGAGTCATCTTTAATGCCTTACAAGGGATAGCTTCCCCGTTCTCCGACAGTAAATACATATTTTTTAGATCTGTTATTTTTACCATAAACATTATACGACATTACATTATACAAAATTGTGTGTATTTTATGTTTTATTCTGTAATAAGGTAAATATGTTTTTGTGGCCTAGGGGATCAAAAATAATTTTCTGTGTCTGGAAAGATGACAAATACAGTTCTGTGTGTGGAATAGAACCATAACCGAGTATAATCATAGCATAATGGACGAGAGTTTCGATCCGATGGCTGCTTTTACGTACAAAGCTCAAAAATGGAAATCGAGTCGAGATAATGCAAGCAGGGGTTGACGCGTTCGCCATTTATGCTTAGGTGCTATGTTCGACTACCAGCGGGGTAGACGTGAAATATTGGTTGAACAGGTGGTCCCATATAGCAATATTTCATTGTTTCAAAACGATCCTTATACACTGCAACTGGAATTGTCTAACTGGTCCTAATCTGGTCCTGTGTGCACCAATGAATACAGACAGGAGAATGATGATGATATTTTGTTAGGAATGAAAACTCAACTTGTCCTTTTTTAAGTGACTAACCATCATGCCGTCTCCCGGCAGAAGTATGCAGAGAAGAAAATATTCCATTCCAGTAAATCTTTGCGCGTTTACCACAGCACAACTCCGTTTATCCGAACTCTAATCATACGGATTGCTAAATATCCAGATCTTTATCAGGAAAAAAAAAAAGGAGAATATTTTTTTATTTCAATTTAATTGTGCAATTGACATTGCTGTTTATGTTTCAGAAAGTTTTTAATGTGATTCCAATTCGCTTAATTATTTCAAATGCAATAAAATTCGAGTTTCACTGTACATACATACTTTCCTTCCTCTTACGCATTTTTTCATGTACACCTAAACAATTCCTACTTTTATAATGTTTACACTCCGAAGTTGATTTTGCCTTGTCTTTTTTGGATTCCCTGTTTTAATTTTAATTAGTTATATAAGTGACGCAAGCTACTAGTATATTTTGCTAAAATGTAAAATTAACATAATACAACACAGATGAAGAACATTTTGGAGAAGGTAATATAGAAGGCATCTACAGGGCTTATGAACTGTCGTTGGCTGCTTAAACTGTCCGCTTTTGGTCAAATAAACCAAAGTAAGGAACAAAATGCCGAACACTCTTCTAGTGGAACGGAAGGCCTGTTGACTACTGCCAACAGGCCGGCTTCTCCTGAAGAGTTTTAAGTGGTTTCCTCTCCACATGAGCAAATGCTGAGAAGTATCTGATTGGCCCACATTAGAATATCCTTCCCGCTTCTAACAGTTTAGCTAAAATAAAGTTATGTAATAGCAGAAAATTTCTCTTTTTGAAATATAAACCTTGTATATTATAAGCAAGGTAAAAAAATAATGCCCATATAAAAAAAATTAAAAATTAAAAAAAACTGTCCACTTTACACACTGTGTAACTTGCACAATTTTGCCCATATTTGAACATCTATATAACTACAAAAATTTGAACAAGCTCAAAATATTGTTAAAATGTTAAACATTTCTCCACATAAATATCAAAACTGTCTTGGTTAAAAATAATAATATTAAAAATGCCGTTCTTTTCTCTCAAGGGCGCATAAAATTCTCGTAGTATTACCGTAAAAGCTTATTTTTAATGTACATACATAAGAATTGATTAGTTTAAAAACATATTCAAGATCTTAAGGAAAATTTTCAAGCGAAAAAGTTCAGGCTGTCCCACGAGAGCGACGACCCAACACCTTGACTGTTGTAAATGCAACGTTTACCTGAACCCCCTAGTTTACGAACTTAAAATATCTTAAAGTAACCGCTACTCAAGGATTACTTGGAATCGTGTATTTTTGCGCGATCATTGGTTAACTGTAGCTTGAAGATTAGGATATGAGATTTAAGTATTAGGTAAAAGGATTCAAGTTTAATTGAAGTGGTAAAAGTAGGTCATCGCAGGTGTCAGCTTAACATTTATTCTTCCACAAAATGTGGAGACTTGAAACAACCGGTTCCGTTATGCGATGTGATAGTTTCCGTTTTTATTTTAAATAAGGAAATCGAATTTTGAAATAAAACTGCCATGTTTTCGATTTGGTCAGCTTTAAAATAAATTTCGGATAACATTTATTATTATATCTGTAAATAGAAAAACCATTTTCCTTTTTTATTTTACGGAATAAAATATGTTAATCGAGGTATATTGGGAGAGAAAAGAGAGAGATTGGGAGAGAAAAGTGCCCATCGAGGTACATATATTGGGAGAACGTCACGTTGCTTTAATATTTGCATTTTTCAGAGTTTGCCAACCATCTCATTAATTTAAATCACGATTTTAATGAGGATCCATGAATTAAAATTGAATTTTCGAATAATAATATTAATTTATTATATACGTAAGCCTTGACGAAGAATCTTGTTTGCTTTGAAACCGGTGGGTGGAAAAAATAAATAATAAAAAATTAGTGGTTAAAAACAAAGTCGTTTTATTTATTTTATTATTATGAATAACCACAAAGTTAGTGCTTCAAATATAAAATTTATAATAAAAGAGGACTTAAATAAAACAACATGGAAGTGTTTTTCATTGGAAACGCTTTAAAAAATGATATTCCTCGAATAAATAATCAAATATATGTTCAATATAGCGCACTTTTTGACTGGAAAATTCACCAATCGTGTAACGGTCAATCATTTGGCACCTCCCATTCATAACCCCCCACCACTGCGCACCGCACACACACATTCTACGACATATCGCAATATTTTATTAACGTAATTTTAGTGCATGTTCGGACATTGTGGTGTTGCCATCCCCTTTAACTATGCATGCAATTTATGCATTTTTTCGTCAATATAATGTATACTTCGGTTACTGTAAAGGTGAAAGTGTATTTAAGTATTTGCATGTTGGTGTAGTAAGTGTCTTGACAAAGAGACGGGTACGTCTTGAAACCGGTAGATGTAATAAGTCGGTTAGAAGTTAAATACTCATATTTATCACCATTAAAAAAATTGCAATACGTCAGCTGATATATTTTATTATAATGTTTTTTTGTTCACAAAATAATTAATGGTTATACCTCAAAAGAGTTGACAAAGGGTTTTTTCTAATCAATGTGAACACGGATATGAAACAAGAAATAAAAATGAAGTAAGGCTGCCATATCGTAAGAAGAAAAATACACAGAACTCGTTGATGCACCGAGCTGTACAGTTATATTATAAGGAAATACCATTAGAAATAAGAAAACAAAAAATATTAATTCATTTAAATATAAGTTTAAAAAACATGTGTGTAGCAGATAAGTTAGTTTTTTAAAAAGTATTCTTATTCAAGTTGGCTTTATTCAAATGAATGCCTTGATACGATTTATGCTCTGTGATATGTACATTAGGGTGAGCCGATATTTTTTGTTCCAAATTTCGGAATGAAAAGGGTCTAAAAAGTTGCCTTTTGGATTACTCGGAATGCAAAAAATATTTTTTTTAAATATTAGAAACTACTTTAGGCCCTCAACCAGAGCTTGAAGTTTTCAAAAAAGTCATTTTTTTTACTGTCAAAAACACTCCAATTAAATTTTATAATGTGCATTAAACCTTAATTAGTAAGCATCCAAGGGCGTGAGTTGCACATTGTTTTGTAATAAATGGGTAGCATTGTTTTAATGAGTCATTGTTTTCGTTAATATTAGCCAGGCGCTCAACGGAATCAGTTCCGTGGAGTGTAAACTTTTTGTATTTCGGAAGTTTTAAAAACACTCCAATTTAATTTTATAATGTGCATTAAACCTTATTGAGTAAGCATCTAAGGGCGTGAGTTGCACATTGTTTTGTAATAAATGAGTAGCATTGTTTTAATGAGTCATTGTTTTCGTTAATATTAGCCAGGCGCTCAACGGAATCAGTTCCGTGGAGTGTAAACTTTTTGCATTTCGGAAGTTTTAAAACGTGTTCGAATTCGTCGTGTGCTTAAATTACATCTTTACAAAGAAAAAAATAATTTTATCAATATTCATAATAAACAAAATGTTCAGACAGTTATAATCTTAAAATTTCGGTTAAGGGCCAAAAGGAGTATGGAATATTTTTTAAACAATTTTTATGTTCAATGTGATCCAAAATACAATTTTTTAGACCCCTTTTACTTTGATGTCTAAAAAAAACTTCACACATTGTCGGCCCACTCTAATGTACATTTAGAAAATAAAAATGACATGAGTGGGTGAAGATGTTATGTCGCAAATTTTCGAAAATGTACTTTTTTACTTGAATGAAGACTTCATGTACAGCCCTTTTACATAAAGCTAACTATAACATAAAAAAAGTAGCAGAAAAACAATTTTGAGAGTGAATGAAGATGTTATTTTATCAACAATATTAACTGTCCTGATTTACTTTCCCTAATAAATTTATATGTATCATCACGCCGTACAAGGCATACGCCCCTGTTTCAAATTAAGAAATATAAAACAATTGCTGCAAAAAATTCACCAATCAACCGAGCAATTATTTACTATACTGAAAATGAGCAACGATTAGATCTCGATATATTTCACGACTTTGTATGGCAGTAAAAAAAGAAGTTAAAGGCAGTTTTGTAAAAAATATTTATATTCCAATTTATATACAGATTTTTTTAAATTTCAATTTTATTTTATTTGTAAAGGAACAAAAAACTTTATTATTGATGTTCTAAAAAAATCATCCTAAAAATTTACATATTACATGTAATCATATAATATGTATGTGTGTATATGAGTGCTTAAATATATGTATTTTTTGACTTTTTATTATTTATTTGAAATTTTTACATATTTTGAAATTTGAATTTTAGACCGGGGCGTTTTCAATAATTTTCTTAACAATTTTACATCGTTCGCTAAGGTGGTTAATATTTTTCTTTATTAAGGTTTGAAAAAAAACACTGATAATTTTTGAAAATCATTGTTCAATATTTAAAACGTATTGTATTCACTACACATTTTCACATAAATACAATACTTACACACCCATATAACGCTCACTTTCACGTGATATTTATATACTCACCATCACTAACATGTACAATAATAACACTGATCCATTAAAACGAAAATATTAGTATGTTATAATAAAAGTTATCCACATAATGTAATTGAGACACATTTTATATCTATATTTTTGCCGATTTATTGAAACTATTGATAAATTCTAAAATGAGTTTTGTTTTTATGAGAAAATAAAATAAAATAAAATAAATAAAACAAATTTACTGGTATTCAAAACTTTAACTCCAGATATCTCAACTTTTTGTTTTTGTCACATAACGCCTTCATCCACTCATTTCTTCAATTTACATGTAAAGTAAAAATAACGCGTAATTACTTCTATAAACGTAAATTGTTCCAAAAACTCGGGAAAAATATCATTTACTCTTAATAGGATGGGCGGTGTCTGGGTATGTTGATGAATGGGTATTTGAACATTGTTTTTCTGTCACTCTCTCGCAAACGCCTCCCGATACTGTACAAAAAGAACAACTGCACTTCAGACTGTTTATTCCTCATTTAAATCGACAAAATCGACTTTTTACTGTCCCGCTTTCCGCACCCCAAAATTGGACCGATATGGTTTTTTGTTTTTTTATTATTTTTCATCAAATTTGCATAACATACGTCCTAAGATGGCAGATAAAACAGGGCCCTTTTTAAATTTTTTGAGTAAGAAACAATTTATCAAAAAAAGGAAAAACGATAGAGACACGCCATTGTTAATAAATATCTATAGTGTGAAAAAAAACGATGCTCTTGCACCATAATCCAGGGAGAAAATACGGTAATACATTTGTATGAAGAAATGTCAGTAGACAGCCTTTCTTCTAAGAGAAGGTATTGATTAGTTTTTATAACGAAAATTTTGGTGATTTTTCTTTTTTTTACCTATTTTCAATTTCATGTTTGTTTTTTCTTTAATTAGTAAGTTAAAATCACATGGTAGTGTACAAAATAATATTTACACTACCTATATTATAAGTCAATACCTTTATTAAACTTTTATATTGCGACAAACGTGACGCTTTTTTAACTTTCTAAGATAAAAAAGTATTGTTACTTTTAATACTAAAAGTACAAAGTTTTTTTCTCTTTTAATTTATTTTTTAAATGTTCTTTTCTTCTTAATATATATTTTTAAAAATACTTAATTTACAAAAATATTGGCGGCCGTATTGCTAAAAAATCTTCGATTCAAACAAAAAACAGACTTGTCAAAATTTGTAATTGGTGCATATTGATTTAGAATTACCACTGTTTTTTTGAGGGCCGCTCGTAGCTTTTTTACATATTAACTTATGAATGAATGTCCCTTTCTTGTACACTAGAGTGGGCCGATGATGTATGACGTTTATTATTTTTTTAAACATCAAAGCGAAAGGGGTCTAAATAGTTGCATTATGGATAACGTTGAACGTCAAAATTATTTTTTAAAATATTCCATACTACTTTTGGCCCTCAACCGAGGTTTGAAGTTTATCACTGTCAGAACATTTTGTTAATTATCTATACTGCTAAAATTATTTTTTGTTAGTAAAGATATAACTTTATCACATCACAAATTCGAACACGTTTTTAAACTACCGAAATGCAAAAAAATTACACTCCGCGGAACTGATTCCGTTGAGCGCCTGGTTAATATAAACGAAAACAATAGCTCATTAAAACGATGTTACCCATTTATTACAAAATAAAGAGCAACTCACGCCCTTTGATGCTTATTTAATATAATTTAATGCACATTATAAAATTTAATTAGGCTGTTTTTCTTACTTAAATACGAAATGACAGCCGATTTAGCGCAAAAAATCGACTTTTTCGAAAACTTCAAGCTCTGGTTGAGGGCCAGAAGTAGTATGGAATATTTTTTTAATATTTTTTGCATTCCAAATAATCCGAAAGGCAACTTTTTAGACCCCTTTCATTACGAAAATCAGAAATAAATATTATCAGCCCACCCTATTGTACACATTATATGATGAGGAATATGGAAAAGGATCCAAGAATAAAAACCAAGGATAGTTAAGATTCCTTACAATACTACTGTTTCAGATGTTTCTTAAAAGTAGCCAAAGAATGTGTATTTTTTATATGAAGAGGTAAGTCATTTCAAAGTCTGGCCCCTTGAACAGAAAAAGGATTGCTGAAAAATGGTGTGGTATGTCGAGGAAAGGAATGCGCTTTCTCCTGGGAAGGGCGAAGTGATAGATCATGACCAGAAAGGTAAATTAAATTCTCAGCAAGATATTTGGGTGCGCAAGGGTTGAGAAGAATGGTATATAGAAAAAAAAGAGATTTAAAGTTTATGCGCTGATTAAAACTTGAATTCAGTCCAAAACGGCGACATGGCAGAAATGTGGCAGCGAATGCCTTGGTTCTGTAAACGCTCAAGATGACCAATGAGTTTATTCGATGCAAATGCATGTTTATTTACAATATAAAAACCCGTTTGGGTTATATATTTATACTAGCCTTTACCCGTGGCTTCGCTCGAGTAAAATTAGGGAGAAATTAGTTCATTTATTATTTTTTCCGTTATTGAGATAAGAAAAATAGTCCGTATCGATTGCCGGCCCTACAACTATCGCAATACGAGGATTCGTTAGTCTATGGCGACGAAGCACCGTTTTTATGTTTTCAAATCATTGCATTTTCCCGAGGGAGTGATTTTTTTTAAATTTAATGATTTAGTTAAAAGTAGCTTGTATCACTTGTTAGTTTTTCAGCAATGTCCATGCAAAAAATCGTTTTAATCGTTTTAATAATTGATTTTTTCAACTAAGAATTTTTCAGAAAGAGTAATATTTTATTTTGGCGTGAAAAATTTCCAATGGCGTCTCTCAGCTCTCCGGATATTTCTTTGCAAAAAGTCACGTAGATTGGTTGCTCTGTTTTGACGTAAAGAAAACAAACAGACCAACACATTTTCAGATGTTACATTCGTTTCCGCGGGCAAAGTGTGTGCGGACCAACTACTGCTTTACAAAATTATGACAGGAATGGTTGACTGTACAGAGCTGCTTGGTTTAATAACAATACATGTGCCAGCCAGGATTTGTAGATGGTACCACCTGTTTTATGTAGCAATTAGTAAAACATCGTATGTTAAAAATTCTTTTTTTGTAGGACTTTTTCAATGTACAATACAAAATTTAAAAATATAGATTACTCAAACATCACTCTGTCAGATTTAAAATTTACACTAAAAATGTATAATCTAACTTAGTAGACATAATAATAATAAATATGTACATCTCCCCTCCCCTCCTTATCCTCTCTTCAAGCATTTTTGTCCTTATCCCGCCCAATTTACAGTAACTTAATGTTCTTAAAATAAATATTTTTTAAATCTTTGATTATTGAGTACATGATAATAACATTTTTATATGTATAAATTGTATGTATTTATTTGATGTGTAATATATTTTCTTTACTAACTTTGTATACTATGTGGAAATCTGTTATTAGTTCTGAGTTTATACACTATATCTGTTTGTTTACTAAAAATATGTATGTAGAACTGTTGATTTCCCAAATAAAATAAAGGGATTTTTTACCAGTCTTTTAAGAGTAACATCAAAATTAGAAGGTACTTTAAATATAAATAGTAAATGTCTCATTTATGTCTGTTTTTATTGTAGGATTCACGCAAATCCTCAAATGTAATATTTAGCCTAACAAACAAATAGTTATTTTAACTTTCCTTTCGAATTTCCTTACATTCCCACATTCGTTTCTTGCCATTAGTTTTCTGAAAAACCTTTCGCTAACTTTTTCGATAGTTTTCTTTGAGAAAAATTGAACTAGTTTTCTTTCTACCAACATAAAAGTCGCCAGACAAGTAACTCGAGAAAGTTTTCAATTCTTGACAAATCAATTGTTATACTTACTCTCAAAATGTACATTTGAATTTGAACTAAGCGATGCATGTAAAATTGAAATTCCGTGCTATTGAAGCATTATAAAAGATTATTTAGCAGATACAACTTGCCTCTCATTCTGATAATTTAAAAACAGCTTTGAATTAAACACAAATAACACATAATATATATGACTCACAAAGCCAATGAAGAACTTCAGCCCTACGGGAAATTGGATACAAAAAATGTTTTCTTACGCGGGGTAAAAATTAGAGCATTAAATTGTACTGCAAAGTTTCTTGAAAATGTACAGAAAAAATAATAATAAATATTTCGCTTCTGGACCAATGGGAAGAACTGAATGAGAATAAGCGGAAATGAACCTCTGACTTTACACGCGGAGTTATTTCAGAAATACAAAACTTTGAAAAATCGTAGCGCCGATAATACGATATATCATCACTCTGTCAGATTTAAAATTTACACTAAAAATGTATTATGTAACTTAGTAGACATTATAATAATAAATATGTACATCTCCCCTCCCCTCCTTATCCTCTCTTCAAGCATTTTGTCCTTATCCCGCCCAATTTACAGTAACTTAATGTTCTTAAAATAAATATTTAAAAAATCTTTGATTATTGAGTACATGAAAATAACATTTTATATGTATAAATTGTATGTATTTATTTGATATGTATTATATTTTCTTTACTAACTTTGTATACTATGTGGAAATCTGTTATTAGTTCTGAGTTTATACACTATATCTGTTTGTTTACGTATTTATTTTGCATTAAATCCCAAAATTAAATTTATTACGACGACTGATTTCAGAACACGGTTGTTCCTATGTCAAGCCTTATAAATGAACTTAACTAAATTTATATAATTTCTGCCTTTTATTTTTTATATCGAAAATAAAATAAGGGTCCGTTAGAGAATGGATAATGAAGGCAAAGAACGCAATTAATCACAGATTAAAATGCTATCTTTTACACAATTGTAATTTGAAAATCTATGCGTTATTGCCATCTATCAACAAAAGAGACGTAAATTCAGTGGAAAGATGGCCAATTATGTTATGTTGTTTTTTATTTATTTTGATAAAGAGCAATTTAAAAATTTGATGGGCTCTGAAAAATCAGATTTTTTTGTTAACAAGCCTAATTATTATGTTAGTAGATGCATTAAGCATTTTTTTTTCCAGATTTTTTTTTCACACGTGTTTACGCAAAATTTTATTGCATTTCGTTTAATTTTTTCGAGACGTACCATATTTAGTCATCCAGAAGAAAGACAGAAGAAAGACAGAAAAATTTAATATGTTTGACGTGCCATATTTTGCCATCTAAAACGAAGACGACATAGCAAGATGTGTTTGACATATTATTATAAATTGTCAACCATTACTCCATTTCTAAAGATGGAATGGCACGTCTGTTGTCATGTCATGTTTATTGTTAAGTGGCATATCTCAATTTTTCATAATTGAAAATAGAAAAATACGCAAATCATAAAGTGACACGCCCAACATTCTCCAACCCTATTGAAGACATACCAAATTTTATCAGATTGTGTGTTTCATTTTTTTTTGTTTTATTGGGTGAACAAACAGTATGTACATATTTTGAGTTTTCCCAAATATTTGTTGACAAAATACTGGATTTTACCCCCTAGAGAGTCATTAAGATTAACAAATTACAACAGGGAAGAAGAGCATTTAAGATAAGGGGAAGTCTAGACATTTACAGGGCTTATGACCTGTTATTGGCTAGTTTAACTGGCAACTTTACACACTGTGTAACATTCATTATTTTAACATATTACAAAAGAGATGAAGAACATTTAAGAGAAGGTAAATTATAAGTCTAGACATCCACAGGGCTTATGATCTGTCAATGGCTGGTTTAAGTGGCCACTTTACACACTGTGTAACATTCACCATTCTGCCTATATTTGAATATCTATATTCCATCAATTCTTTCATCTGTATGTTTGTGAAGTTAAAGAGCTGAAACCTTTATTTATGCAGGTGAGATTCATATAATTGAATTATTTCACCCACATACTAGGCAACGCCTGAAAATGCTCTTTAACTTCACATACATCAACAGATGAAAACATATAGATGTTCAAATATAGGCAGAATGGTGAATGTTACACAGTGTGTAAAGTGGCGACTTAAACCAGCCAATGACAGATCATAAGCCCTGTAAATGCCTACACTTCCATATTTCCTTCTCTAAAATGTTCTCAATCCCTGTTGTAATTTGTTGAACAGTACGTAGAAAACACGTCGACAATTTATTTGCATATTAGTGAAGGACGCCCATGCACAAAACAATTTTTTTTTACATTTAAATGTATTGTCTTAAGACAATAATTTAAATTATGTTAAATATAACAGATGTAAAAGATCAGATATGAATAAGATGTAGACAATGGGCAAATTATTTTAATATCTATGGTTATATTACTCGCATATTCTAGGTATTGTAGATTTTTGCCGCTAAGCCTCTATTTTGAGGTTTATCAGCAGGTGGGATAGAGGGGATATGGAAGGAGGTAGTGAAAAATACATCACAACACCCAGACCAATTGAGAAAAAAATATTTCTTCAATTTTTTTCTTGCAACTGGCGGGAATCGAACCCGCGACGCCAGTTTCTTAAATAGCCGTCTAACCAACTGCTTCCCGGCGCCTGCCATTGTTTTAAGTCGATGCATTGCCTGTCCAAAACAGAAGATATTGTCTTGTCGGCCAGTCTTTCAAGTAGATTAATTTGATCATTTGTATCGGGTTTTGGTCCTGTGGCTAGTATCTCTGACTCACGGACCAAAGGTCCGTGGTTTGAATCCTACTATACCTCAACTTGAGTCCCATTTTCTAATAGTAAATTATTTACAACTCGTTGAAAATAGCCCTCAAAATTAATATTTGGGTAAATCATAAAAACGCAAATATTTCTTTAAAAAAAAAGATAAGGGAATAAATTTAATTGTTTATTAATTAGTACAAAAATGACTAAACATTATTCTTCAACTTTGAAGGGAGTTTATTCTATGGTACTGCATACTTCCAGCATAGTTAAAGAAGTTAAGGTTTAAGCGGTAGTCGGCTTGTTTAAAAAAAAATGTTCTCGTCAAGACGAATCCGGTGATATACTCGTATATAACTCAGTGTGCTTAAAAAGGTGACATATTATCATACTTTTCTTCATTCTTCCATTCTTCCACTGGTGTATTCTTATATAACATTAGTGCTTTTGCATAATGCATGCACCGTCGTGCGACAAAGGAAAGAGTTTTCAAATGAATGGCCCTAATGTTCAAGATATACCAGTAAAAGCGCACATAATAGCCACAAAGCATTCAGAATAATCGTGATGACGTAATCTTCGGGGTGCAATCAGCGAAATGCAATTTCAGCTTCTGGGAAATCGGTGACCCATCGGATCGAAAATTTTTAATCGTTTTTACTCATTTCTAACGACTCATTCTAGAATTGCATCATTCGTTTGAACGGTTGACCATTATTATCATGTAGATAATAAAATAAAAAGCTTTTGACAACTAAATCACTCATTTAGTTACCAATTATTTTTCATCTCTTTTAACACTCCTTTCACGCTATTCCCCCATAGGAGTAGACTGAAAAAATAGAACACAAAAAGCATTTGTTTTATATTAACGTAATTTGTTGTATTTTATGTGTATAATATACGTCAGTTTAATATTATTTTACTCTATGTACTGAGATGAAGACGTTCCAAAGGGCGAAGCACCCACCTGAACTTTCCTATCCAGTGACCAAATGAGCCAAGTAAAGCACGAGACCATTAAAATCTTTTACTAAAGCAAATCCCCTCCATCCCATGTAACTTATGCACCATACGAATCCTCGAATAAAACACATTTTTCTAATTCAACATTTGTTATTCTAAAACTCTCAAAATATAAACTCTGACTCGGACAAAAAAATATGGTAATGATATACTGAAATTGTAAAGCTATAATACGTTCTCTACTGAGATAATACACGGTAAGAACAATATATTATATAAAATATGTAGAACCTTATCTGTTTCCCAATGAGAGGATAAAATGCAGAAACAATATATAAAAAATGTACATCAATAAATGTTTCCTCATGAGATGTTACAATGTAGGAACAATATATTATATAGACTTTTGCTCAGAGACATCTCTCATTTATCGCACCGAGAGTGTTCAATATTTTAGAAGAGCGTATTAAGCTCTCGAGGACAAAAACTATTTTCAAGAAAGGAGTTAAGGACTGGATTTTCCTTAGTGGGAGGGTTTGAGTAGGAAACTCCTTTATGATTTTCCGAATACTTGAGTTTACTGTTTACTATATTGATGTGCCACATATGCATTAAAAAAAAAAAAACATGTTTCTGATTTTATATTTGTGGTGATATACTCATGTGTCTGTGTCAACTAGTTGTTAGTCCCACTTCAGCACAGGACTTTTAGTCCCATGGAGTTGGGACTTATGTCTCAAATAATGTACTATAAACTTATTTATGTAAATAAAAAATAAAAATGCATAGAACCTTTAAAAATTTATTGCTCAAAGGTAGAAAAATGTATTAATTCAACGTGAAATTAAACAAATCCAGTATGTTCTAGCTGTAAGGTCGACTTCTACAAACAATATAACAGCTATATCACTTATGTTATTACGAGTACAGTAATAGAAGTCTAAACTAAACTAAACAAATCATAATCTGATCTAAAAACTTGATAAGCAGTTTATTTCACACGAATGAATATTTACTCAATGAACAACTAAAATATCATTTTTTCCAATATATATGAGGAATTAAATTACCGTTTAAGAAAACATTCATTGTAAAACGCGAGGCCAGAAACCAGTAGAACACAAACATTTTGGCATGTCAATATGCTAATCCCCAGGAAGAAAACCTGCAATCTTATTTTACATAGATTTACAGAGGAGAAACTGAATTACTCCTAACAATCCACGGGATGTAGAATGGTACAACCTATCAAGAAAAATACCTTGGGTGTGTTGTGAAATATCTCCACGCATTTACTTGAAAACTCAAAACCAAAGCTTCCATCAGATAGCAATTTGGAGATGGACCTCTACATCATCAGTTCCTCTTGGTACTACTACTTCCGAAAAAACGAAGTCAAAAGGCTAATAAACAGATGGAAATCGGACACGATTTCGTTTTCGTTCATTTACCCCCCTCACAGTTAGTCTCCACCGTGATCTATTTGTTCCCCTGTGACATGGTCTAAGGCTGCTTTCAGATACTCAATTCAGTAGCGGTTCTAAAATGTTAGTAGGGGTAGGCAGAGAGAATGGACCGCCACACACGTCTATCCTGGCATACATTCCTAGCCTCTTCCACATTCATACATCTTGTCATACATGCCCTTCGGTTCTGTCCGCTTTTGACATGACCCGACTTAAGATTTTGGTTTATCTGATTATGCCACGTCTTCTCTGGTCGTCCTCGTCTCACGTTGCCGTAAATTTTAGCCATATATACTTGTTTTGCCATTCTTTCGTTGTTCATTTGTTCTACGTGACTAAACCATCTCAGAGACCCTTTCTCAATCTTATCAATTATACTTGACTCAGATTTACACTCTCGCCTGATTTCATCATTCGTAACCCTGTCATACATTGATTTCCCACACATTCGTCTAAGAGATCGCATTTCAACCGCGTTCACTCGGCTTTCATCCTTCCTCTACCAGTTCCATGTTTCACTTCCATACATAAGTGTTGGGACTAAAACTCCGTTGTGCACTGCCAGTTTAGCTTCGATTGACATAGTTTTATTCAAAATTACTGTGCTTAGTGCTCCATTCATTTCGTTGCCCGTATTCACTCTTCTTTCAACATCTTTTTCCACTCTTCCATCTATTAAAAGCATGCTTCCCAGATACACAAATTCTTCTACTTGCTCGAGACATTCGTTGTTTACATTTATTAGGCAGTCAGTACTACTAGGTTATAGTATTAATTATATATATATACAGATAAAAGGGACTCTGTCAAATTCAAGTCATTAGTATTTTGACACAAGAATAATCTTCGATGATTGAGAATAATGTTATTATTAGATACTCATCAGATTTCTTGGGATCCCTCCTCGTATTTTTCAGACCTCGTCCGACCGGCTTTCCTAAACCATGGAACCGATCAGAAACACGCCCGTTTCGCTTGGCATAGATAGGCGGGGTTATGTGCGCAAAAAAATGTGACAGAAGTACCTGCCTAGATTAATTCGTCATAGTACATATTATTATGTACATTACTTAAATTATTGTGTACTAGAAGGCCAAAGTTACATGATAGAGAATTCGGGCCTTCGAGCCTCGTTTTATCAGCACTGCGGGCCGGAGTTGATTAATTAGCATCTCGAGCACTGTGATATTTCGCCCTTTTGACCCTCACAATTTACGTTTTGCTGTTCAGAGCAATCAAAATGTAATTATCTTAATTAACTGTTAACAAATGGACATAAAAAAATTAACAATATGTTTCGCGTAATTAGTGTTTACAGATCCCCGAACACCAACATAAATATTTTCTTTTATTATAGAAAATAAAAGACGAGTGATACTTTAATCCACAAATTTTCATCGCTTTCGCGACATCTTTATAACTGGTTCTTTTATCAAGAAATTCAATGTATTTATACAAAACAGAAGTAAGGATAGAGAATTCAAAATTATATGAGAGTTTTAAAATTTATTTCAACAGAGAGGGAAAACATTGTTGAGAGGGGAATATGGAAGTCTGGGCATTTGCATGGATTTTGACCTGTCTTTGGCTAGTTTAAGTGGCCACTTTACACACAGTGCAACATTCACCATTCTACCCATGTGTTTAAACATCCACATATCCTCAACTCTTCCATTTGTTGACTTTTGTGAAGTAAAGGAGCTAAAACTTTTATTATGTAGGTGAGATTCATCCGGCTTAACCAAATCACCTACTAGGCAACGCCTGAAAACAATTTTCCAATTTTTATACTTCTTCTTTTACCGAGTAGTAATTCAACAATGTTTGAGTACGTCCAAATGCTTGCAGACTTACTGGATTTCCTCTCTAGGAATTATTCATATTTAAATTTATTTCAACAGATGTTACACTGTGTGTAAAGTGGCCACTTAAACCAGCCAATGACAGGTCATAAGCCCGGTAAATGGCTAGACTTCCATATTCCCTTCTCAAAAATGTTTTCCCTCTGTTGAAATAAATTTAAAAATGAATAGCTCCCTAGGGAGGAAATCCAGCCAGTCTGCAAGCATTTGGACATACTTAAACATTATTTAGTATTTGTTTATTTTTATCTCAACAAAGGGACAGTCATGTTCGAAAACCGATAAGCATATTCAATCAGGATAAAAAATACAGATACTCGAATATACAAACTAAATTCGTTATCATATTATTTGGATACCATTATTTTACTGTCTTTGATTTGTCTTTGCTCGGTTTGTTTAGGACCTATGACGGGAGATATAAAACTAATATGATATTATATATGTAAAATATTGTTTTCTGTGTAATCATAAAATTTATGCAGAAAAATAAACAAATGAATCAGTGGTGAAATCTGAAGCAAGACTACTGGGTGGTTATTCCACTTAAATAAGGTGTAAGTTTATACATGAGAACTAGTCGAGAGGATATATGAAGAAACATAATCAATGGGGCAAAAGAATGTTCACAGAAATTTAATAAGTGTTAAACGATTTTCATGATAATTTATAAACTGTTTTAATTTCTTTATTAATATGTTTTTTTTTTTCAGTTTTCAACTAATATGTATAAAGCACTAAGTGTCGTTTATTTCAATTGAGTAAAATAAAAATAAAATAAAGTGAAATTGAAATTAAAGTAAAAAAATTATAAAAATGAAATCGTAATATAATAGAAATAAAATAAAAATAAAAATAATGAAACGTTATGAAGTGAATGCCGATTCAATCAATTATATTATTTGTTATCTGTTAGTGCAGTTTCCATTACCATGTTTTTTTGTTTTAAATAAAGGAATTGCCTATTTTTTTCATTGCTTATTATGTAAAAGGCTTATATTAACTGCAAAAGGTATGTTCCTTCTTATTTCTTTGACTTAAGTGTGAAGATCTGGTGGTGGAAACTCGTACAGGAGAAGCCGAATTACTGACAGGCATCAACAGACCTTCCGTTCCACTTTGAGAGCGTTTGTCATTTTGTGTCATATTTTTATTTATTTCAACAATCACCTTTACTATTTTTTCCATTAATGATATAACCTCACGCGATAAGTCCTTATGACCTTTTACTGTTTTTATCTTCTAGGTCTTTATCCAGACTTCTACATCGCGCCTCTAGCTGCATTCGCTCTAAGCTGAAAACGCGACAATGCATCACAAATGAGGGTCGTTTTGGGGTGTTTCGTCAGCACATGGACAAGTATTGATTTATAGAGCTTAAAACGGTGAAGATAGCTCATAAAACCTCAGTGGCCTGTAAGAATTTGAGTCAGTTCGTAGCCAACTTGCTGCGTTTTCTTGAAATCAAAAGCATGAAAAATTGTTGGAAAAAATATTTTAGTTACCTGTCCAGTAGTTTCACGTAAATGCCGGTCGTTCCAGAGCTTAAAAGTCCTGCCTCTTATTTTCTTTTTGGCAAAACTTAAAGGAAATCTGTTAAAATCAGGAGCTGTTTTCTTGAGAATAGCTTCTCGAGCCATTTCATCTGCTTTTTCATTGCCTTGAATTGTGCAGCGGCCTCTTTTTCATCCGATGTACACATTCTGTGATCTGAATTTAAGTTTTTGTATATCTGTGTCCATAATAAGAGTGTTGACTGAATTTCGATCAGCTATTGCTTGGACCTCTGATTTACAATCTGTCAAAACCGTTGTTTGCTTCCACCGGTTTGGTTCATCAACATATTATATCGCCGTCCATTAACATATTATATCGTCGTCGTTCAGGCAAATGCCACTTACCAAAAAAATATCATTATGAGAAATCGCAATTTGAAAGTTTGGAGACCAAGAAAAATTTAGAGATTTTCATATTTCGGAAATTTAAAGTTTCCAATATAATTTATTCGTGCTTTAATAATAAATTCCATTAGTTACCTTTTTATTACATTAAAAAACATCAGAAAGGTTTTAAACGAGGCAAGGTGAATAAAATTTGGTTAAAAGACTTTTGCTTGCTTATAATCTAAACGATGTGAACTATAAAAGCTAGTGAAAGAAAGGAAATATTATGAAAGTAATGTTGCGGTTAAAAATAGTTTTGACTTGAAGAAATATTTTTAACGTGTTTTTTTTTGTTTTGATATACAATAATATAAATTCACATGGTAAACAATTCTGATTTACAATACTTTTTTCCAATATTACCTTGGTGACGTTTGCTTTTTAAAAAACATAATTTTACGCTTCAAATGGGGTATTGAACTCAAAACTGTAATTTATAGATTTAGTGGCTTTGCTTAAACGGCGACAATTTTATAAATGTTTATGTAATATCGTTGCATAGGCGTGTAATTGTTGTAATTAGGTATACCGTAAATATTATAAATGAAATAAAATAAAAATGAGTAGATACCAATGAGATCAAAAAAAACTATGTACGATAAATGCACAAATGTAGAGATTCGTACATTATGTAAGGCTGAGATAAGCATTAACAACAAAATCAAGAAAGGAGCTCTACGTTGGTTAGGAGATGTAGAGCGAATGGAAAGCAAAAGAACTGCTAAAACTATTTACAATGCGAATACTGATTAATGCAGAAATAAAGGAATACCGACAAAGACAAGGCATGACGAAATTCAACAAATACATGAAGATGGACATGTTAAAAGTCAAATCCTTGCTTCCTCATTTATAAGAAAGAAAAGAAAAGAAAAGAAAGAAAAGAAAAGAAAAGAAAAGAAAAGAAAAAAAAATTAAAAAAACAAATTAACATATGTTGAAATTACGGCAATATGATTTGTTTGAAGTATGCATTTATTTTTTATTTCAATTTTTTTTTTTAGGAATGTATCTATCTGGTCATGTATGAATGAACAGGAAGCAAGAAAAACGACTAAACATATTTACAATGCGAATGTTGATGCAGAAATAGAGGAAGACCGAGAAAGACATAGCATGACCAAATCGGACAAATGCTTGAAGATGGACATGTCAAAAGTTGGAATAATCTGCGCGCGTGCATGAAAAGATGTTTGAATGTAGAGGAAGCGAGATCTGTATGCAAATATAGAGTGATGTGGCGTTTTATCCTTTCTGTCTACCCTTACAAGGAAATAGCGTGGTAGTTAGTTTGTTTTGTTTGTACCCATATAATTTATTTTATCTCTGTGAAGATATCTATCAGCATACCTAATAGCTATCTCGTTTCATTTGAGATTCCTTTAAACAACTGTCGAATCAAATGAACAATATATAAAAATTGACTATTTATATTACAACTGCTATCAGGTCAAACAACTCCTTAGAGTATAATTATTTTAAGCCAGTTCATGGTTATTTTTATCCCTCGAGTGCTGGGGCTATTTGTCAATTCTGCCCCTTTGTTATAATATTTCACCCTTGGCACCTTTGAACCGGGGGTAGCAAAAAATAAAACTTTAGCACAACTCCTTTGAATCGCGTTGTACCTCATTAACCTTCCGGTTGTCGAGAAAAGGCCACGCTGTTTTCCCCTGCAGAGTGACACCGCGACATTAGGGGTGCGAAAAGTAGGCCGACACTTAAAACATATATTATACGGCACATATTACACAAGATTAGAAAGCCCTTCTATGTTGGTATTAATCACTCATTGTTCTCGATGAAAAACAAAACTAATAAATTATGAAAATTAGAGAACAACATTAAAAAAACAAGTGTAATAAAATATTGGTAACATAATTTATTCATTGAATTAAAAAGAGCCACAAGGAAGCACATTTTTATTGGATTAATTTGTTTTTATTTGAGAAGGTAAACATGAACAGAAAATATTAAAGGAAAAAAATGAAAAGCATTTAACCGCGTAACTAGCTTGTCAGCAGGTTTCTTATTTATATTCTACAAAGAAAAAAGTTGATGAAATTACATAAATGTAAAAAGTAATATAAACATTAATAAGAACTAAAAGCATACGCATCAATTAAATAGAAAATTGACGAAGCTTTAGAATATTTACTTCTCATTTTACAGTTTATATATTGTGGTATTTCATCATCTTCGTCATTCCCTTTCCGCACCTAATGGTCCATAGGGCACTACATTGGTACACCAATCACAACGTATTTTAATCATTTTTGTCACAAAAAGGTAAGATGATTAGTCTTACCTTCAGGTACTAGTCCAGGGACTATGAAATATTCTAGTGTGAAAATACCCTTTTAAATAAATATTTCATTAGACAATGTCGAGAATCGAGCCCGAGACCTCTTGCGAGATAAACAAACGCGCTGACCATTACACCACGAGGCTGACATATTTACTATATTGCCGGTGCCGGTGTCGGTTCTTACACGGTGGTATTTACCATAGTATTTATTTATTTATTTTTAAATTCAAAAACAGTAAAATATATTTTATCAATAAAAATATTACATATATTTTACTAATTAATATGTAAACACTCATTAAGTACACAATAATTAAGGTATTTTTTTTTTTTTAATAAGTGATAATTATTTTCCTACAGTTGATAAAATAAATACGAAATGATAAAATGTACTTGTATCGTTAGTTTTGGGAAAAAAATCGAATCAAAATGTAAAATAAACGTACCCTTAGCTTATGACTATGAAATTAAACAATATACATGTATAATAAATATTTAAATAAAAACATTCATTAACATATTAAAAAAATATATTAATGATGACTTAATGATACCAAAACTAAAATTAAATGATGTTACAAGAATAAATAAGATTATACAGTAGTCTAAAATCGTAATCGTAAAAGTTAGTTTATACAATTCAATAAAAATATTAATAATTTACAAAACAGGAGTCTTATTTTTAAAGTAATGAAATTGATAGTAATAATAATAACAACTAAATTAAAAAGACGAAATAACTATGAAGATTTTGTATAAACATTTTAATTAATTAACATTGATGTAAGAAACGTCTTAATTAATTTGAATTATGTATATATGTTACAATAATGTCGTTTTTATAAACGATTGTTCGTATTGTAGTATTTTCATAATAATTACAACTTGTTACTTTCATTGTTATAATTTTATAAATATGATGACCATAAAAAATATCGTTAGTGGATTGTAACCATTGTTTTGTCAAATTCGTTTTATAAAATTTATAAAATAAATTTGATGAAATCAAAATCATGTGCCACTGAACTGAACTTTTAAAAAATATCATTAATAATACTCTAAATAGTGCTTGTCTACAAAAACATAAACACACTTTAAACATTGTTATTTAATTTAATTTTCTCATAATTTTTTCGAGATTTTTTCCGAAAATATAAAATTGTTTGAAGAAAAATTGGGTCTAAAAAAATATAAATGGGTTCTGTTTTTTACAAATGCGTTTTTACATAACTATCCCAAATGGCAAATGAATACCAGTTTTAGGGACTTCACTTTATAAAATTATAAATCAAATATTTTTAAATGCTGTTTTTTTCAAAATGTAACACGAAACAAAAACGATCCGTATAAGCTGTAATTAAAATTGCAATGCAGTTATCTATTCACCACCGGGTGTGATTTGTCTACAAACATTTGGATGTACTCAAAGTATTGCTCATAAGTAAGGAATCTGAGAATTTATTGAGGATAGTAATCTAAATATTATGTAATCCTTTTGATTCATTGATAAATTTATTGTATTTTTTGTATGTGCATATATATATGTATATTTTTATATTTTAGTTTATTTTTATACTAACGTAAACTGTACTTTTTCTCACTGTTTTTATATTTCTTCAATATTATTTTTATTTATAGGAAACATGTTCGATGTACATTTTTGCCGCAACAAATTAGTTTTTTAGAACAGGCATTTGCCCATATAGAAACCGATTGCAACATTAGGCATACTAATATTTCTGGCTTGCCGACCCTTCATATACTGAGCCTATTCCTAGTACATGTAGAATTTGTTTTGATTTGAGTGTTCTTTGTGCCATAATGTAAAATATGAAATGTTTGTGTAGGAATATGTTGTTGAGGGTTTGGTTGGAGTTCGTACCCCAGTTAGAGATTAACAGAGAATACACGAGGTTGGTGTTTAATGCGTATTTATTAAATGGCGAATAAGATACAGTATAATATACTACTATACTATAATATACTATGGTTGTGTAGCACGAGCGTAGCGGCGATGATGGGTTGAAGTTACTGCACTTGAACTACGTGCTGGAACTGTGTGATGTCGTCGAGCTGGTCTGACGTGAACTAAACTGACTGACGTTGGCTGCGTCCTCTGGTTCCTTTATAGACGACGTTCCTTTGTAGTTCATTTCTTCATGGTAGAGACGATGTGAATGTACTGTAGAACGATGCCCTCCGATTTCATGTGAAATACTCATAGAGCTGCATTTTACGAATGTATTGGATTCGATATAAAATGATGACATTTTATCGTCGGTCATTAGTCTACTTCAGCAGCACAATCACAAATGACTATCGACGTGCTAATTAGCGGCGTGCTAACAATTTTTCACCGTGTTTGTTTATCGTATGCGCGGTCACAATGAAACATCCGTGAAAGTTATCGATCGGGATTATTATATTCGTTTAATATTGTCATACTTCAACTTGATGCTTGGCAACACCTAATATTAAATGTCAAAATTCAAAATATTTACGTTTTTCTAAGCATAATCAATCACATATTTGAATTTTACCTTTGTAAACATGGAGAATATTCATAAACTGTATGTGAAATAATTTAGTTTTATCTTTTTGTTCACAATTTATCATGCTTTTTATTTGATTTGAATCAAATTCGATACGATTCGTACTCGATCAAAAAACAATATATATATTGGATCTGTGAAGTCTACGAAGTTTGGTACTAGATCTTTACAATACATAGGTTTCAAGGAATTTAATAAATTCCCACAAAAATTTAAAGTACCTATTTCAAAATATAGAAACAGGACGTGCGAATTGAAGAATTATTTTTTTCCAGAAGTACTTTGAATAAATAATGTTAGTTTATAGAGAATGCGCATCTTGAACATATACCTTTTAATATTTCACCGTTTTTGCTTGTATATGTAATTTTAATACTATTTAAATGTTATTTGTGTTTTTTTCTTTTTATATACTTTTTTTGGCTTGTATACATAATTTCAAATTTTTCAACGTTTTTGATAAAAAAAATTAACCTGTATTGGGTGTGCGCATATTTTGTTAATTAAAAAAAATGATTTTATTTTGTACTAGTTCAGTATGTATATATACATCCATGTAATTTTATAACTTTTTCAATTTTCTTTCCCAGATTGCATAATGTAAACATTATTTTGAATTTATTTCCATGCCTAGTATTCTGTTTATTCTGTTATTTTCAAGTATTTTTCATACCCTTTTAATTTGTAGTATATCATAATTTTAATTTTTCTGCTTTTGTTAAATAATATTATAGTTTAAAATTTAAAAACGTCTCTAAAAAAAATATTATCTGTATGTCCCTAAATGAGTTTTTTTAAAAAAAACTCCTTGGGAATATTGTATATAATTATGTATAATATGTTTTCAATATAATAAAAAAAAAAATATAAAAAAATTGAGAAAGCTATTAAACGAAACAATTGTTAAAGGCGTTTGGCGTTTTGCAACGCGACCGCGATAACTTCAGCGTGTTCATAATTGTTCGTTGTGATCGCTCAAATACTTAGCACGTTTTTTAGCACGTCGATAGTCATTTGTGATTGAGCTCCAGGTGAACTACTTTAACACGTGTGTGTCATTGACTACGGACTATGGACCCTACATATGTACAAATGAAAAAAGTAATAATAAATAAATAACGTTTTGTCAGAAAACTCCGTTTACAGGAAAACGTATATTATTTTCATTCTGAAATAATTACTTAAATTTAATTGGAACAGCAAGCATGAATTGTTGGAATTGTATTATTTATAATTCATAATTTTATTTGCTTGTAGAACAATAAATATTAATCTGATTCAAAAATAGATTACTCCACAAATAATTTATTATAAATGGAATGCGAAAATAGATTTATCAAAGAGCATTTCGATTTATCCAATTATTTCCTAATTGAGCAATCACAATACTTCGTACTAATATTACAAATGTCGTTGATATTAATTAATTTCTGAGAGATGATGGTATAATGTACGATATTGTATAACAGATATCGGGTTTTGGTCCTATGGCTAGTGTCTCGGACTTACGGACCAAAGGTCCGTGGTTCGAATCCTACTCTACCCTAACTTGATTCCCATTTTCTAATAGTGAGATATTTACAACTCGTTAAAAATGGCCCTCAAAATCAAATATTTAGGTAAATCATAAAACGCAAATATTTATTTTTCCTTTAAAAAAATAAAATAATCAAAGGTACTCAAAGATGTATAATTTACATTTAATATCAATAAAAAAAGGATACATCATTCAATTTATAAAGAATTTTTCAAATTTGCACGTTAAAAATAATCTAAAAATATTGACAGTGTGTAAAAGCTTGTACAAGCATTACTACTACCCATTCTAGATTACGCTGATGTTTCCGTAACTGATTTCAGCTGTGAGCAACTCGATAAACTTGAAACGACTTCAGAATACATGCATAAGGTACATTTTTGGTCTAAGGAAATATGATCACATTTCTGATTATCGTAGGCAACTAAAATGGCTCAAAATTAGACAGCGGAGAGACTATCACTCCCTCTCACTTCTGTTCAATGAACTTCATAGCCCTAACGCTCCTATATACCTGCGAGAAAAATTTCAACGCTCATCAGTTAATGGTTTCCTCTTCATTCTAATTCTCAAGGCACTCTCTTATTACCCATCCACAATTCCTCTTTCTTCTCTAACTCATATAGTATCCTTGCGGCTCGACTGTGGAATCATTTCCCATCAACCATCAAAGATGTTACTACATTATCTCTGTTTAAATCACGTCGGAAGAAACATCTCCTTTCTCTTCATTGATCTCTCCTCCTTTCCTTTTTCCTCTTTTTTCCTTTTTCCCATTAAGTAAGTTTTTATTTAAGGTAATTTATAAACAAATACGTTTATTCCTATTTTTATATATCTTTAGCTTTTTAATCATTTTTTTCTATTGAATTTGTTCTGTAACTTCAATTATAAAAATAAAACTTTTATTTTATCGGTTGGTTGGAGGAAATTGCCATTTGGCAATAAGCCCGCCAATGTAGAAACAACATTATGTACAAAAAGTTAAATAAATAAAGCGGTCATTTTAATCAGCCAATGACAGGTCATAGGCCCTGTAAATGCCTAGACTTCCATATTCCTTTCTCGAAAGCGTTTTACATATCTATAGTAATAAATTAAGATCTAAATAACTACCTGGAGAAGAAATCCAGCCTGTCTACAAACATTTGGACATACTCAAAACATTGTTTGAAAAAATTGTATTTAACACATTTTCATACGAATTATATTGTTAGATTTAAAAAATAATTTATATTCGATTATGCTAATTGCATTATTTTTAAATTGTGTGTGAATTTAAAAAAAATAGGAGCCATTTAACGTTGTTTTAAAGAAACTTTTGTTGCGAGAGATAAAAAGACTTATTGGTATAAAGATGAATCAAACATTTTTGTTACCTTATTCAAATAATATATAGGGTTGCAAAACTACTCAGGGATGACGGTACAATTTTTTTTATGTTTGGCTGCGTAAAATTCTTGCACTTTTACCAACTACAATACTCGTATTATAATTATGATAGCAAGGAAGTTTTTCATTTATTTTTGTTAACATATCATATAAGGAAAAAAATCTTTTAAGATTGCAATTCCCCGACGGTATAGATTTTCATCAAAGCTTTTTTTTATAGAAGGAGTATAAAATAAAACAATAAAAACACACAATCGTTTTATGGCTAGAAATAACATAATTCAAAATGAAAATGTTTTAAAACTCAACCAAATATAGGTAAAAAAGGGTCAACGTAATACATTGAAACAGAAACAAACAATTTACATTATTTTTATAGATAAATATACGTACATGCAAAAATATAATGAAATCTAAATAAACGACTATTAAGTTTGTTGAAAACAGCTTTCTTAGATGACATATGAGTTTGTTTACAGTATAAAGTTAGCTTCTAGATGTCGCGTCCCGCGACAAAAATAATTATACCTATAAGATAATCAGAACCGTTATAGCTTAAAAGTAAAATTGAATATAGAAAACAAATCAATCGCGTAAATAAACGCTTTACCCGACAGCGGTCAACAGCGGCGGTCACGTGATACCTCCCACCACACTAGTTTTTTGAACGTAGGGCCGTAGCACTCGGCTGGCGAGCCAGCCAGTTGCAATCTGGTTCGCGAGCAGTGCCCACGCCGCGCTAGGCCAGTTTTTCCTCGCAAATAACTATGGGAGTTTTGGTATAATTCCCTATGCACCATGTTGAGCTGTGCCCAAAAAAAACTTGTATTCTAATTAAACCAGCTTCCGGTAAGTCTTCAACAACTTTCGAATATATAAGTCAACTTGTTTCGCTTATACAAATTTGTAATTTTTCATTATTGTCCACAGATCGGATACGTATGATCATTTTAAGCTAGAATCCATTATGACGGCTGTTTAGCCTTATACACCACGTAACAACTAACAAATCTCCATTTAGTAAGTACAGTATACAGCACGGAACTGTTGTTTTTTTTAACTTACTTTCTCGAGCCGTTTGTAAAGAAATACATTTTTTTGTAGTATGGAGAGTCAGGTTACCCCGGAATCTCGCCCTTGAACCTGAGTTGTCGACATTTTCCTTGATTCATCCTGCAGAGGCGTGACTCAGCAGTTTTTCTCCTCAATGGCAAATCGACACAGGACGCCATTTCTAGGATCCTTCGTAATCGCTGGTGTTCCTAGTACTTCCTTCTCAAGTAAAATAATATAGAATGGTTCGAATCTCTCAGAGGATTATGTGGGTACCTCGCGTGCATCTCTTCATAAAGGTTGGTGGAAATATACTTCGAAAATTAGTGACTCCTAATGTAATACTACAGTGAACTAATGGATACGCAGGATTATTCAAATCTTTATCCTCATTACGGGGAACCGCTGCCCAAATTATTTTCGGTTCTAGGACACTTAGAAGTAATCATTGTAGGTTAATTTCGAATCCTTTTAATAATGGGCTATTTTCAATTTTAATTCTTACTAGGAGAGATCTCTGCTCCAATTATTATTAATCCTGTTTACTATAATTAAGTTCCTCATAAATAATTGTTGAACATCTTGAGAAACATATATGTCCGTTGTCTGTAAAACTATATTTTACTGATTTGTAATAAATAAACTTGAAATGAACCACTTTATTCTGTCTTTTCCCACCGTTGTTCACAACCAAGCAAGAGATTCAGTATTTTAGTAGAATTTTGCAATAATACCTAATGGAAAGTAACTAAGGACCCATGTTATCCTTCAAGGAACCTTGAGATCAAAAAGAACAAGTTCTACCTGAGACTATTAGCCGCAAGGTAAGATTTAATATTAAAAAGAGTATGACATTTGGCGCCCATGCGTGTGGCAAGTTACCAGTTACTCTGAACTAACAAATTAAAAGTAAAATCACTATTTTATCTATTCGAATTCCTTGCTTGTTGGTGATAGCGGTGAACAGAATTATAACAATTTTCTCTAGAGTTTGTTAAAAAGCAACATTGTATTTTCCATGTTTATGACCAATAGGGAAAAAGAATTTGCAAAAACATAAATCTCCGCGTCTTAATAGGTAAAATTATGAAATATAGTACTACCGGTCACAAGCGAGTCAGTCCTGATTAAAATTTTACAAATAGTATTTTTTCCAGAAGTAATTTTTTTTATTATTCCTTTTCGGATTCGGCCTACACTAATTTAACAAGTTCAACGAATGCTCGTTTTCTTCTTCCTTCCGGGTCACTCGCCAGTTGTTCTTAATTTATCCTCGCCGTTTTGTTAAAAATAAATAAATTTGTAAACAACAGCTGCAAAATGGAAATAATTCCTCGGGTGAACTCCGCAAACACTAAAACCCTGTCCAAGGCAGTTCGTATCAGAGGCTTTGAACCACGTTCTGCTATGCCATAATCTTAATAAGATTTGCCGTGCCACGACGGTCCCGAATAAAACTTGGTGTTTTGAGAAACTCAAGTTCGTGGCTGGCGTTCGAATCCCTTTTAGCCAGGAAGTAAGAACCTTCCTTAATAAAGAGGCGATGAGTCCTCCTTGTTAGTCATTTTCCCTTCCATTCGCTATTCTTTGGGCCAACACACTTGCCAACGTAAATCTGACTAACTAGAGACGTGAGAACACTTAGTGTACTCAATAATTGTAGCCATGTCAAGGTGGCCTAGAATACAGCTGTTAGAAAGTTACCCTAATAGCCCTTGACAGGTGTGAACTCTTTGACCTGTAAGTACGAATCTTACGTAACCAAAGAGTGAGGTTTATTCGTTTTTCCCCTGATTTTTGCTATACCAACTTGTAATTACCATCGTCGTGTCCATAAGCTCATACCCACTTCAAACTTTTGTCGCGCGTATAGATACCGAGACCGACCACAGCAGGGAAGAAACCGATTTTTGAAACTATGCTTTGATAACACCTTGAAGCTATCAGGTGTGCGTGAACTGTCACGTACGCTGAAACCGGGACTAGGTTTGTAAAAATTTGTCAAGGGGTGTTTTCTGGGACGCCAGAGATGCCAGGAAACCGGGACTAGGTTTATAAAAATTTGTCGAACGGTGTCCTCTGAAACGCCAGAGATGCCAGGAAACCGGGACTAGGTTTATAAAAATTTGTCGAACGGTGTCCTCTGAAACGCCAGAGATGCCAGGAAACCGGGACTAGGTTTATAAAAATTTGTCGAACGGTGTCCTCTGAAACGCCAGAGATGCCAGGAAACCGGGACTAGGTTTATAAAAATTTGTCGAACGGTGTCCTCTGAAACGCCAGAGATGCCAGGAAACCGGGACTAGGTTTATAAAAATTTGTCGAACGGTGTCCTCTGAAACGCCAGAGATGCCAGGAAACCGGGACTAGGTTTATAAAAATTTGTCAAACGGTGTCCTTTGAAACGCCAGAGATGCCAGGAAACCGGGACTAGGTTTATAAAAATTTGTCAAACGGTGTCCTCTGAAACGCCAGAGAAACCAAGAAGCTGGGACTGGTAAACTGACCACCCACCCTCAATGTCCTTATTGTCTAGGTTACGGTATTTGCCACCTGGTCATCCATCTTCCATTTACTACTGTCCAGTACCGATGAACTGTCACGGGAATGTTAGTAATGTATCCCAAAGTACGAATGAAAATGTATATTCCCCTTACCCCTGTATGCGAGATCGGCCAGTGCTTGATGACGAATATTAAGTGTGTGTATGTTGTCTCCCTGTCACCCCCTCACTTTGAATGAAATAATGTTCCGTGCCAAGTACATCCTGACACCTTCCCACGGACCAATGGATTAAAAGAAAATTACCTAATGGAAATACCTACCTCACTTGTGTTAATAATGCTTGATTCACGTTATCAGCCCTCCTCTTTAGAGCTGATAAATATAGAATCCATAATTCCTCTTGTAACCCTATGATTGTTAATATATTACTATACTATGGTCTTGGAGACCATAGTAGGATAGTGGTGACGACCCTTTTGTGAGTTTGAAACTCAGGATTTCTTGGTGTAAGGTGCATCGCACGACCGGCACTTTAAAAGAAATTATAGACGGCCTCATGCGAAATGAGCCAAGTAACGCCAGTTACGTCCTTTTTTAAGCTACTTGAAATGTGCTGTGTTCTACTGAGAGGTGAACTAAGCGCAAAAATATGATCTTCTCCTTTTTACCATTGTGTACATCTTAGTAGAGAAAAGAAAAAAAAAAACCCCTGTCGAAAGGTTGGAAGAAGGATAAGGCGATTCTCGTTTTGTAATTTTTGTGTTATTCCAATGTCTCAGTCTCATTAACGTTCTTGAGTTGTTACAGGAATTTTTTTTTTATCCCAAATGTACGGAGAGTGGTCAGGTCTTATACCTCTAACCTTGTCTTCATAATCTTGACTTCACCACAGTGTAGTAGTCAATAGGCCCTAGTGATTGTTGGAAGTTAGCCGAATTCAACTGGACTAGACAAGCCGTATTAAATGTACTTTTTAGGCGGTCCTGTAAATATTGTATATAAACACGTTAAGTGTCAACTTGTTTGAAAAATAGTATACATGCTCTGTGTACGCAAATTGCAAATTCTTCTTCCGTTGGTGTTTTTGCCTTTTCATGTTTAAACAATAGATAGGTACAACTAGGATAAGAATGTTTAGAAAATAAGTAGTTATATAACTTGTGTATACCGGTGTTGACAACCTTTGCCTTCTTTCCCTACATGTACAGGTGCGCACGAGAGTACTACATATTCCAAACACGATTCGAACCTTAACCAAATCGCTACAAAAAAATTTTTTTTTAAATTTTTTTTTCCTCGTACCATAAGTGGAGTGTCGCGTCCCGCGACAAAAATAATTATACCTATAAGATAATCAGAACCGTTATAGTTTAAAAGTAAAATTGAATATAGAAAACAAATCAATCGCGTAAATAAACGCTTTACCCGACAGCGGTCATTCCGCGGCGGTCACGTGATACCTCCCACCACACTAGTTTTTTTGAACGTAGGGCCGTAGCACTCGCCGCTGGCGAGCCAGCCAGTTGCAATCTGGTTCGCGAGCAGTGTCCACGCCGCGCTAGGCCAGTTTTCCCTCGCAAATAACTATGGGAGTTTTGGTATAATTCCCTATGCACCATGTTGAGCTGTGCCCAAAAAAAACTTGTATTCTAATTAAACCAGCTTCCGGTAAGTCTTCAACAACTTTCGAATATATAAATCAACTTGTTTCGCTTATACAAATTTGTAATTTTTCATTATTGTCCACAGATCGGATACGTATGATCATTTTAAGCTAGAATCCATTATGACGGCTGTTTAGCCTTATACACCACGTAACAACTAACAAATCTCCATTTAGTAAGTACAGTATACAGCACGGAACTGTTGTTTTTTTTTAACTTACTTTCTCGAGCCGTTTGTAAAGAAATACATTTTTTTGTAGTATGGAGAGTCAGGTTACCCCGGAATCTCGCCCTTGAACCTGAGTTGTCGACATTTTCTTTGATTCATCCTGCAGAGGCGTGACTCAGCAGTTTTTCTCCTCAATGGCAAATCGACACAGGACGCCATTTCTAGGATCCTTCGTAATCGCTGGTGTTCCTAGTACTTCCTTCTCAAGTAAAATAATATAGAATGGTTCGAATCTCTCAGAGGATTATGTGAGTACCTCGCGTGCATCTCTTCATAAAGGTTGGTGGAAATATACTTCGAAAATTAGTGACTCCTAATGTAATACTACAGTGAACTAATGGATACGCAGGATTATTCAAATCTTTATCCTCATTACGGGGAACCGCTGCCCAAATTATTTTCGGTTCTAGGACACTTAGAAGTAATCACATTAGGTTAATTTCGAATCCTTTTAATAATGGGCTATTTTCAATTTTAATTCTTACTAGGAGAGATCTCTGCTCCAATTATTATTAATCCTGTTTACTATAATTAAGTTCCTCATAAATAATTGTTGAACATCTTGAGAAACATATATGTCCGTTGTCTGTAAAACTATATTTTACTGATTTGTAATAAATAAACTTGAAATGAACCACTTTATTCTGTCTTTTCCCACCGTTGTTCACAACCAAGCAAGAAATTCAGTATTTTATTAGAATTTTGCAATAATACCTAATGGAAAGTAACTAAGGACCCATGTTATCCTTCAAGGAACCTTGAGATCAAAAAGAACAAGTTCTACCTGAGACTATTAGCCCCAAGGTAAGATTTAATATTAAAAAAGAGTATGACATACTTCTGTGGTTGGAATAAACCACTTATTTCCAGGACAAATCAGCGAGAACTTATTCAAGTCACCAGTACATTTTTTTTGTAGTATACCTAAAATTAAGATTATAATTGATGCAAGTATATGCTAATCAGAACTTAATTTTAACTTGATCAAAATTTAGCAAAGTTTGCAAAAGTTGTTTAAATGTTAAGTATGTTATGTGTGACTTTCCAATTTACATTAAACAAATGGTGTACTCTTTGAGTTAATAATTCTATTCTGAATATATAATAGAATTCGTTATCAAACTTACCAATACGAGTCCAGAAGATTGTTTTTTTCCACGTAATTAGGATTTTTTCGAATACAATAGATGTCATTCTTACCTGTGAACAAAACAAAATATAATGAATGATTTGTATAAAACAACTTAAGCATTAAAAAAGGACTTGTCTCACTTAAAAATATAAAATAACATTCCTTTTTAATGTTTAATTTTATTCAATTTTTTGATTTTTAATCGGGCTGCTTTCAAGTAAAAATTTTACCGGCCATCTTTGGTATTTATTAATTTTTTTAAAAATTTAACATTAAACGGTAAGTCGTGGTAACGTTAAATTTGAAACGCAATTACTGAGCAACACCGGGTAATGTTCACGTTGAAATTAAATGGTTAAATGTAACATAAAAATATCATTTTAAATAACGAGTCTACGTTTTGCAATACTACAACATACCGTTTGAAAGAAAATCATGATCATTGGGCAAATCAAAATAATAGCATTTTAAATGACGTGTTTAAATTTTGCGTTGCTACGTTTTACCGTTTTGGAGATGGTCACGATCACCAAGAAACGCCGCGCCGTGTTATGTTCCAAGTGTAAAATAGCATACTTAATCTTAAAATGGCATTTTAAATTGCGTGTCCTAATTTCACGTCTCTTCCGCTTACCGTTGGGGAGAAAGTTATGGTCACTGATCAATGCCCGGTAGTGTTAAAAGTTGAAAATAGCATAGTTGACGTAAAAATAGCATTTTAGAAGAGGCGTCTAAATTTTATTGGTATTTCAAATGTCGGTTCTTAATTTCACGTCCCTGTGACTTTGAGTTTAAAATTTGCACTCTACCGAGCAAAAACCGAGAAAAAGCTTTCTCGAAAACAACGGGGTTGATTTAAAAATAGCATTTTACAGGTTCGTGCTAAATTTGACGCCTCTACGACTTATTGTACCGAGATGCGATTTTGTACCGAGAAAGGCCGAAAAACGATATGATTTTTTTTTCTCGAATGTAGGATGGTTGATTTTGTCCATGGCGCGCAACGGAAAGCAAGTCTTTGGTATAAAATCAAAATCACTAACGGTAAGTTGTAGTGACGTGTAATTTGGACACAACATTGGAAATGGAATTTAAAGATCAAGGATGCAATTCTCAAGTTTTTTCTTATCATCGTTCGGCAAAAAATTAAGCTGATTAAAGAAAAGTTATTGCGTCGTGAAATTTAGATAAAGTCTTGAAAATGTCGTTACTGTATTTATCAACTTTTTTAATTCATCTCGGCCTTTTTCGGTGAAAAATGTACTCCCTAGCGATAGGTCATATACCGATGCGTGACGCAAAATTTAGATGCAACGCACAACACTTACGATATTATTCTTTCTTTTTGAAGTCGTTTTTTTTAAGGAATCTTCGCTTTAAAATAAAAGCCACAAATGGTGCGTTGATTAGTTGCCAAGTGAAATTTTAAAATTAACCATATCGCGTGGTTTACAGAACAAAAATGTCAGGACATTATATATATTTTTTATTAACAAAGAAAATAGATTTTTACGACATAAAGCCGGGTTAAAATGTTTATAATAATATGATTATTCTATTCGGTCATATAATTCTCTCCATGGCTCTTTTACTGACTAGGCGCAGAGAGGTGTGCGCGAGATAAGGGTAATTGTACTTATAGTGAATAATCTTTTTTATGATATCTTTAAGTATTTTGTTTGCATGTGATATTTAAAATAAAATTAACGTACAATAAAAAGCAATTTATTTAATGTTTTAAAATACAAGAGAACTTATCCACCATTGTATTTTTTTTCCGTATATATTTTTTACACGGTTATACGTAAAACGTATTCCCTGTGTAAAAGAGGTTCCGGTATACACCGGATATACCCTTATGGGTATAAAATACACGCGTTTTTTACTCTGCGATTTTTTTAAATGTATGTATAATAGTAGAATAAATATGCAAAATGGGTACGCAATTAGCTGAAGAATGGTAGCTTTTAGTTACTCAGCTGAATTATTATTCTATCGGCGTTACAAGTTCCAGAGGGAAGATTTGAGTTTATTTCAGGCCGGAATAAATTAATTTCTAAAATAAGAACAGTCGGACGGGCTTGTAGTTATCTACAAATGTCTAATTTGCAATTTATATGCTCTTCTCGACAGGATCCGATTTCATTCCTCGTCCTTTACAAGTTTAATAAACTTTATCGGATTAGAAATTAGTGAAGAGCGAGCAAAAATAGATTCGGAGTACAATTAAGATGAACTAATTTATTAGTTTTTCAATGTTTTATCAAAGACTTTGCACTGTTAAAACAACTGCGTTAGTGTTAAATTGAAATCAGTATTAAAATATTCTGATAAAAACATATTTTAATATGCATCGTATGCTCAATAAATGAGACGAGAGAAAAATAATTATCATATGTCTAATACCAAAATATTGTGTATTTTATTGATTGAGTAAAATTTAAGCTTAGTCGCGTTGCACAGCTTAATCCCGCGCTACGCGGACCTTTCTAATTAATCAATCCTTATTTAATATTTTTTAACTAACAGTTTTGCCCGATCAATGAAAAACATAAAAACTCTTTTAAATAGCAAATACAGTATTTATTTATTTAAGCGTGATTTGATGCAGGTAGATGCCTGGGAGTTTCTGACCTACATGATGGAAGTAACTGTATGAACTGCATAATTGAACTACATGTTGTAGTAGATCGATTGCATTATCTTACAACATACTGTGTAACTAAAAATAATACTAATTTCGTGTTTCTCAGCGATTTTATATCCGCACGTACCAGCAGTCATTTAGTTATTTTGATGATTACTTATTCACATAACAGAAATTTGTGATTTTGTGTTTGCATTGTCCTAAATACTGATTTCCGGGTGGCTTATACACATTTAACGGCGGGCATATTGCCTTAAGATAAATTTTTTACTACGCACTCAAACCGTTCGATTTGAGAAAATAAATGGCATACGAACATATTGTGGGTACGAGTATATTTTAAAACAGCAATTAAGTATACATCGTTAGCTTACTGGGAAGAAAGGAGGGGATCAAAGTGGGAAGAAAAAAAGGAGGGAAAGGAAAAAACTCAAATATTCAGATATCGACATTTCTATCATGATGTAAATGTTAATAAAAAATTGGCGTCTTTGACATTAGTGGGAAGATTATTCTACGATTGAGCAGCTACTACTGTGAAAAAGAGGCAAAGAACTAGAGCTATGAATGGGTAGTTTAAAGAGTTCTTTCGTTGCTAGAACGAAGAGATAGTCCATGCAGTCACAGATATTAAAATAAATGTATCAGATAAGCAGGCAAAGTGCGATTATTCAAATTATTGTGATGAAGTGATATAATGTGAATGTTTCTTCTGTTTCTGACACTGAGATAGTATTTAGTGTTCAAGCAAACGTGTTTCATAATAATGCTTTATGATTCATTTAATTAATTGTAGTTGCTTTTACATTTATTTATTACGCCGCGCCGACTGGGTTAAAGTGTACCTAAGCTGAACAGAGCTAACAACAACTACAATGATTTTTAATTTTTTGACAACTTTTAATAGTTTTTTTTTCTAATAAAAGCGATTTACTTGAGTTTTTGTTATTTACTCAAATATTTAAATTTTTAGTTCATTTCCTAAAAATCGTAAATAACTTGTGCTAGAAAAATGGAAATCGAGTTGTGGTAGAGTGGGATTTGAATCTCGGATCTTTGACCCTTGAGTCTACAATACTAACAACTGTACCACAATACTACCCGGTTCAACAATTATCAACTAATTCTATACTTTATATTTGAACGTAACTGAACGAAAAAATGTTTAAAACATTATTGAGTATGAACTAATAAGGAATAAATATTTCGTCAAATTTATGCTAAGTTCCTATACCGTAAGGCTTTATAAAATTATGTTCAAATAATATATATACCTGGGTGAAAAATTTCAACGCTTATCAGTTCATGGTTTACCTCGTCGTTCTAATTCTCAAGGCACTCTTTTAATACCCGTCCACAATTTCTCTTTCTTCTCTAACTCATATAGTGTTCATGCCGCTTGACTCTGGAATCATCTCCCATCCACCATCAAAGATGTTACTTCAGTATCTCTGTTTAAATCACGCCTGAAGAAACATCTCTTTTCTCTTCCCTATTCCCTCCTTTTTTCCCCCTTTTTCCCCTTTTCTATTGAGTAATAGTATTGATTTAAGGTAATTAATATACAAATACATTTAGTTCTATTTTCATATACTTTTAGCTTTATTTTCAATTGAATATGTTTTAACTTTAACCATAATTTTTATTTTTTATTTTACTGGTTAGTTGGAAAAAAAATTCTTTTGTCAATAAGCCCACCAATGTGAAATTGAAAATATATACAAAATGTTGGATAAATATATAAAAAAACAATAATAATTAGTGAATTATCGCCTGGTAAGTTAAAAAATGTACTTTGTTTACAATTATATGAACAAACTGCTAAATTTGTCTCCTGAATAAGACCCAATTCAATAAAAATAAATAAACAAAACTCGGTAAAGGATGAAAAAATCACCGCTATGAATGGTGTGGTATTAATAATTCAAAAAAATTGGTAAATTGAGTAGTTACCCAGAGATAGCGGAAAATATTTTACATTTTCATTTCTAGAAAGATTTCTGAGTCCCCAAAGACTTGAGCGAAGAATATAAAGTCGCTTTATACATAAACGATGCCCCGTTCGACTTTGAATATTTACGATAAAGCCAATGTGAAGCCATTCCAATGAGACGTGGTAAAAACTAATTTTCGTATAATTTTCTGTAAATAACGCTTTTACGATGCCATTTGTCGGACCTGTTTAGGCATTATATAACTGTTAAAGTATTCATATTTCAAATGAAATAAAAATAATGGTTAAACCTACCAGTTAACCAGATTTATGTGGTTTATATCGTAAAATCTTTATTTTTTTGATGGTTCATTCGTTGCATGGAAAAAAACAGAAAATCTGAACTTCACGTACATATTATGCAATGATTATATTCCGTACGCAAAAACTTAGTATCATCATCACCATCTCCCTTTACGCACCCACTGGTGCATAGAACATCGCATTGGTAGACAAAATACGCTTTCTTTGATAATCTGTTACTCGAAGGTAAGGTGATCAGTCTTACGCTTCAGGAACAATGAAATATTGCGGCTTAAAAATCCATAAAAAACAATGTTCTCGTCGCCCATTCAATAAATTGAAACCAGGACATCAAGAGTGATAGGCAAACGCGTCTACCACTACAAAAGAAAGCAGACTTATCTTCACTCGATTGACTAATCCAGGATTTTTCTCAGCCATCAAGTCAAAAATACTCGTCGAGGGTATTTTTAAATTTTATTTATTTTTTTAAAATTATTTGATTACTTTTCCATATATATATTTTTTACATAGAAATAAAATAACAAAAATGCAATTTTAGAAAAATACATCTTAAAATTAAGCTATTACATAAATTGGAAAAAATGCCCAAAAAGACTTCAGCGCCTGAGCGTGCGCCATTCCCTTTTTAATTATTTAAAAGTTTATATCATATAAATATGGTATGACATGACCATAAAAAGAAAAGGAAAACTAAATTAACATATTCTGATTTTACGAAAACATGATTTATTTGCAGAATGCATTTATTTTTCCTTCCACGCTAATCCAAGATCTCAAATACCCATCAACATTCGCATTGTCGATCCTTTTAGCCGTCGCTTTGCTGTCCATGTCCAAACCAAGGCAGCTCCCCTTTCTTGATTCTGTCGATAATGCATGTCTCAGCCTTACATAGTTCTCGGATCTCAACATTTGTGCACCTACCATACATCGTTTTACCACACATTCGCCTGAAGGATCACATTCAACCAACTTTCATCATTATTTTCATATCTCATACATTAGAGTTGGCACTAGAACTCTATTGTGAACTGTTAGTTTTGCCTCTTGCGACAAACATTTGTTTGCCAAAATAGATTTCAGTGCACCGTTTACTCTGTTCACGGAACTAATACTCCTTTCAATATCTTTCTCAGTATTTCCATCTCTAGTAAGCATAATTCCCAAATACACAATTTCTTCTACCTGATTCAAAATATCTCCGTTCACACTGATCTTACATCTAGTTATATTTTCATCCCTTTCAATTTATTAACATTCATAAGCAAATCGCTTTTCTTGCATACATTGAAAACTTTTGTTGCCAGGAATTGCAGGTATTCTTTGCTGCTAGCAAGAAGCCCGGAATCATCAGTATAAAGAATACAAGTAACAGTTATACCACTCATTTTTACTCCCATTCTTAAATCTTTGAATTTTTTCATACATTTATCGATGTATATGTTGAACAACCATCGTGACACTACACATCCCTGTTAGACTCCTTTAGAAATGTTAAGCCACGATGTGAATGACCCATTCACCTTTACAAATGCTGTGGTGTCCTTAAACAGTGACGCAATAGCTCTTGTCATGTTACCATTCACTTCATATTGATTTAGATCTAAATAAATTTTAATGCTTTAAAACTCACTGAATTGGCAATCATATTTGGATATAAAAATATTTTCTTTGCAATGCACATAAATAAAAACTTTAATACAGCAGCCACATAAAAAAAAAACAAACAAAATAAATGAAACGCGATTTTGTATTTTGTTTTCATCTGTACTGAATCTGTAATTTAATAAGAAAAATGGTCTAGTTCTGATTGATAACTCTAGTTGTGTGATGAAAATTCTTAATACGGAGTTCTATTTATAAATTTGAATATTACGAACCGTAGAATGGACGAACCGTCACATTTCATTGTTATGGACAAATATGGGGGTGTATGTCAAGAATAAAAACCACCGGATTACTATTACGTTTTCCATAGAAAAAATCCAAATCTGAAATCACCCGAAGAGAAGAAAGGAAGCAAATGTTATTTTTTTTAATAACGTATGTATAAGGGAATGCTAGCTAAGGGATGAATTATTCATTCATCGGTTCAGAATGTAAAACCCTGTAGATCATTTCTACCCACATTTTCTATTCATTGAACTTCGTAGGACGATTTCAATCCATTTATTTCAGGCGTATTTTCGGAAGAAAATCATTAATTTCCTTTTATTATTGGGTGGATATTTAATTTGTTTTTGCTACGCGTGTTGTTTTTGTTTTAACTAAAACTGATCTTTTTCTTTCATAAAAATTTTCATAAAAAAATGTTTTTATTAATGCCTAAAAAACAGGATGAATTTTTTATTTTATTTTATTTCATTGGAAAGCCAGACATTTGTAAATTTATAAAACACAATTATTTTATAAATACATATCATAAATTCCAATTAGATGCTTCCACATAATATTGTTATTGTTAATGTTATCACATGAAAATTAAACATAACACAAAATAATTCATGATACACAATTTATAATATTACGAATGATAAGAAAAAATTCTTACGTAGGCATGCGTAGCCTTGGTGTAGATAAACTGATTTATTTATTTATTTAAAGCTTCAAGAATAAAGAATAAGTTCTAATTGCTAAAAGCCACAAGGAATAAATAATGTGCTACGAGTCCCTTAATATGGTAGGTAACTACAAAAAGCAGTGAATAAGATGTAATGTCAACAATAAAACAAGGTAGGTATGACTATACGCTTACGTTGGTTTTAAATTGACATATAAATACATATTATATGCACCTACATAATATATATATAATAATTACGTGTAAGTTTGAAATGATATAAATGTTATAAAATATGCAAAAAAATTGTAAATAATCAAATTTAAAAAAATAATAATTAGGGAGGACATTTTTCCTATTATGGAGTATGAGTATTTAATATTGGGTGGTCAAGTTTTTTTTATTATTATTTGAGACTACACTAAAAATTTCAAAGTACAATGAGTGATTAGTAATTATATTCTAATGTAAAAACACAAGTTATAATAAAAACATTGTCACAACCATGGCGGAAATTGAAGCCAATACTAATTACGTGGTAGGAAAACGGGCTGACCATTAGACCACGAGGTGGATAACAAATAAAAACTAGAAAAATAAATCATAGAAATTCGTTTTAGAAAAAATGTTAACCATTTTTACAAAGTTGAATGAAATATTTTAAATCTTCTTTTTTATAACCTATATGTAAGGGATTTTAATTAAAATTGCAAATAACTCAAAAGTGAATTCGTGTTTTTCAAAATTGTAAAAACGTTATGTGGAAAAAAAAATCCAAGTTCTTTTTTGTTTTTTTGGCAATTTCTTTTTATTCCCAACACGTTCAGTAATCTAAGTTTATTTTAGGAACATGTTCAATAATCCAAGTTTATTTCTGGCACTTGTTTTCAGGGATTGCGTTTTGCAAGGCATCAATGGAGTAATTTGTATAGGGGAGAAAGGTTCATTTACTTTTATGGAGTACTTTAGGGGAAACGCCCCGTGAGGGTTGTCATTAGGGGTCGCATTGATTAACATCTTCTCGAATTTCATACGACGTAGACAAAAATCATACAATCGGATTTAGAGGTAAATGCACGATGATTCAAAATTGTGATTTTTAATATTTGTGTATTTTTTAATTTGATTTATTTTCAGGATTTCTGCATTGCTTAGTACCTGAAATAATTCAATCAGATGAAGCTTGCCGATATTAACGTATATGGAAGTCTAGGCATTTGCAGGGCTGTGCAAATGACCTGTCACTGTTAATCTTGATAGCTCCCTACGGGGTGTAATCCGGTTTTTTGTTTACAAACATTTGACAAAATAAAAATATTGTAAAGAAAATAAGTTTAAAGAAAATAATGAGTGACTATTTAAACCAGCAAATGACAGTTTTTAGCCCAGTCCCTAGACTTTTAAATTCTATTCAAAAAAATGTTCTCCATCTGTTGTTATATGGTAATCTTAATATTTTTTTGGAAGGTATAATTAAGTAATTGTCTGTAAAAATTTGGACACACTAATAGTCTTGTTTAATAAATCAACCAAACAAAGAAGTATTAACATTTTAAAGAACTCGTGATTTCAAGCGACGCCCTCGTGCGTTATCTGGGTATTGAAATTCAGTCACAAGAAGCTTGTTTACACCAATAAAGGTTTCAGCTTTTTAACTTCATGAAAATCAACAAACAGAAAATTGAAAAAATATGGGGGCTCAAATATAGGCAGAATGTAATTGTACGCAATTTGTAATGTAGTTACTAAACACATCAATGTCATACGTACTAGACTATAGATAAAAAAAAGCTACCAATGTATTCTGTGTTAACCCTTAAAAGGCTGTGAAAAAAAATTTCTTTACACGTGGCAATGTAACAAGCAAAAGACAGAATATTCTGAAGATCAGGCATTCGAAAAAAAAAAAAAATATATTTTTTCCATAATTTATAAAAACAATCATAAAATGTTAGCCTGTTATATCAAAGTTAATAAAAAACATAAATACTGCAGTCATATGACTAGAGTGCATTCCCGCTAACCGCCAATAACAGACTGATTTAATAAATAAAACAATGGCTCTCTCACACAAACACCGGCCACAGAAAAGCGTCTCTGTCCTTTTTGTTATAAGTTGCATTCTCGTGTTATTTCTTATGAAATAAAACAGATTTATTGTGGTATTGGCATCGCTTTAATTCTCCTAATTATTCTTCGCATTGTAAGTATAAATGTTCTTTGTATTAAAATCCAGCATATCAATAAATAAAAAAATATCAAATACAAAGTGAAGTGAAAATGTCCCTTTGAAGTTAAAAAAATACAACTTTATCATTGAAATAAATAGGAGATATATAGCAAGTCCCAATTTTTTTTTCTCCCAATTTTAAAATGCGTACCAAAAGTTTTAAAAAAATATAAAGGTCATTCGAAAGAAAATTCTCTGGTCAACAATATGTTTTGTTTGTTTTTACGTTACATATACGCCAATCTGCTAAACAAAACAGATTGTTTACCCTCGAAAAAAGACGCACTGTATCTGATATCTGTAGATCTGTATCTGTAAAATACGGTTTATATAAATATACTATATCTGAATTATGTCTCCTTTCGCGTGACAATAAATAAGTATATATTCCATCTGCCAGCCAGTTACTATGCACAACACTCTTTCCTATATAGTTCTTGCTCAAACTATAATGCTTATTTTTAATCTATTGATATGTTTAACACGCCCCTTAACTTATTTAAAAATAAATTAAGGCTCATTTCTTCTGGCTACGATACGCTTCCTCTTGCTGTTTTATGGCTTAGCACGGGTCTTTTCCTACTAGGCATTACTTTATAATATATATTTAATAAAGAAAAATATATTAAAAAAATACACTTATGCCTACACACACCTGAACACTTACTCCCACACAAATACACATATACACTTATTCTCATACAAATACATACTAACACAGTTTTTTGTTGTAATATGTACCATTATTTATTTAGAAACTTCACTAGTATGTCTTCAAACTGTAAATTTTAATGTTATTGTATCACTGTTGAGTGTTTATTTTTGTAAAATAAATAAATATTTTATTTGGTTACAAGACTTCAAAACGGAATGTCAAGTAGACGAAAGTTAGCATTTTTGACAACTTCCGTTCACGTTTAATCGATTGTGAAAACAAATAAAGAAAATGCATTATTGACAGAATTGTTGTTACATAATGAAGGAAAATATATTTTTGACTAATTTTTTGTAATTTGTCTTTTTGTTTTTTTAATTTAGGAAAAAAAAACACAATTCATGTTAAGATTCTATATAATTCCGCGAAAAAATTTCAACGCTTACCAGTTCATGGTTTACCTTTTCGTTTTAATTATCAAAACACCCTCTTAATAACCCCCCACAATTTTTCTTTCTTTTCTTTCTCATATAGTGTCCACGCGGCTCGACTGTGCAATCATCTTCCATCCATTATCAAAGATGTCACTACAGCTTGCCCACCACATACCGCATACCGCATCTGAGGACATTAGTCTCCTTGGCGGTGCCCAACACGGAAAATTTGCTGGTTGCTGAACAAGAAAAGCTGCCCGAAGGAGCTCTCTGCTAGCCTTAGCATCTTATACCTATAACAGGGTCACGGATAATAGCGAGAAGCTCCATTTAGTAATCATAGAGAGGAGAAAAGAGACAAGATTACAGGGTTTACATGTTCAGAAGACTGATTAGGGTATCCGCAGCAGCACGCAGGGGAATCATCAATATCAATGATGTTACTACTGTCTCTCTGTTTAAAGAATGCCCGAATAAATATTTCCTTTCTGTTCCTGAATCTCTCCTCCTTTCCTTTTTTTCTTTATTCCCTTTTCCCATGTAGTAATAGTATTGATTAAGGTTATTTGTAGACAAATACAGTTATTTCTATTCTTGTATATCTTTAGCTTTTTTTATTTTTGTTTTCTATTGAATAAGTTTTGTAACTTGAATTATACAAATGAAACTCTTCTTTTATTTGTTCGTTGGAAGAAATTGACGTTTGGCAACAAGCCCGCTAATGTACAATTTATATTATGTCCGAAAAATTGAATAAAAAAAGACCCAATGCATACTAATTGAATTGAATATATTCAATAAAATTGATTGCTACGTTTCCATGTGTAAAAGAATATACTACATTTTTCCACAAAGTAAATATTAAAATTTTATAAGTTAGATACATTTTATATTTTACCTGCTCGTTTTATTTTCAATGCCAAATGGCAATGCTCAAGGAATATGTCTTTCAATTTGGCGAAGTGTATTTTTTATGTAAGCTGTAAATTTTATTCGAACAGTTCTGTATCATTTACATTTTTTGCTGCCAAATTACATTTATTTGCTCTGAAAACTATGTCTTCTTACAGTTTAGCGAATATTTACAATATTCTCTCATATTTGCACCACCTTTCTACTTTTACTCAGGAAAATATCTTAAACATTACAATCGAAAATATTTAAAATATTTTATTTTAGTTCTATTTTTTTAGACTAGTGAAAAACAATGACGCTTAAGATATTTTTCAAGAGTATAATTTGCTTAGAGCTCAAAAAAAGCTGCTAAGTTGTGATTGGCTGTTCATTTTGAATAAAATCATTTTGACAATGTTTGATTATGTCCAAATTAAACCAGCCAATGACAGGTCATAAGCCCTGTAAATGCCTACACTTCCAAATTTCTTCTCGAAAACTTTTTCCCTCTCTGTTGAAATAAATCTAAAAATCATTTTGTTTTATTGAAAACGACAGTATTAAAATATTGTTTCTTAAACCATTTATCATTTTGACTATCGTTCCATCATCTAATTAAAGATAGAACACTCCAAAAATATGTTATCAGCGAATCTCTACCTTTTGTTACACGAAGCAGTCCAGAAATTTTGAAAAATTGCTGCAAAAAAATACCATATCACCAGAAGCCAAAATTTTATATTCATCAAATCTACCAAGAACAACTTGTGGTTTTATGTCTTAATGTCAACAATGTGTAAATTAGTCGATTTTTCTATTTTTTTTATTAAAAAATAAATATAAGTGTTCTTGTAATTTACACAAGTATTTCAATTTTGACGACCATTTTCAACGAGTTGTAAATAATTCACTATTAGAAAATGGAAATCAAGTTGGGGTAGAGTGGGGTTTGAACCTCGGACCTCTAATCCTTGAGTCCTCAACACTAGCCACGGGACCACAACCCGATTAAAATTTATCGCACAACTTAGAGTTCTTTGGGATAGATCTTCCATCTTTTCGTAGATCTCTTCGTCACTAACACAGTGTAGAATGAGGAATGATTAACATGTCCTAGCTCAAATATGTAAATAACATACTGTAGGTATACCATTATTTACTGTCCTTGTTTGTCTTTGCTAAATGTATTGATGTTCTGTTTGCTCAGTTTATTGTATATTTTCTCATAGTGGTTCGTAAATTTTAGCTCGTTAACATTACAAAAATCAACAGATCAAAGAATCGCAGAAATATTAAAACACAGGCAGAATGGTGAATGCTCCAGTATGTAAAAGGGCACTTAAACCAGCCAATGACAGGTCATAAACTGGTTTATACCGATACCTCTTTATTCCCATTTTCGAAATGTTCTTCATCTCTATATGTAAAATGTTTATGTCAAGAAACCGACCCTTTCAATTTTCAATCACCGTCTTGAAAATGTCATCAGTTGGTTTAAATTTAGTGTATGTAATAACATAAAAATAATGTTTTCTAGTTCATTTTATTATGTTTCCATAATTTTTTTTCTACTTTAAATCCTTTTTCACCTCAGACCCTAATTTTTCTTTTTCGAGTTCAATAGTTCGTAACTTTCCTGACCTTTCCTATTCACTCGGCTCCTCTCAGCTTGACATTGAAGAGCGCCAAAGGATAAAGTCACGCTCTTTGAAAAATACACACGAATGACGTCAAATCTCCTATTCAAAGGCAGTACTTAATTTATAAAACGCAAGCCAAAGTGCCGCATTTAACACAATAATCACTCCTTTATGGTCAGCAAAATTTTTTGTTTGTACATATTTTTGTTGAAAAGTACTGAAACTCCCAGATTGATCATTATTTCAAGGAGAACTTTTTTTTAAATGTTGTTTAGAATAAAATAAACAAAAACAACTTAAATAACCTATTTTTTTTCTACGGACCAGCTTCAAAGCTATAAAAGATTCTTAGAGGGATCGTATTTAAACAGCATCTAACCTTCTTTCATAATTATTTCGTTTCCGTTTATTTTAAATTCACGATAAAGTTAAACGTTTTTGTATGTGTTTTGTTGTTTTTATGACTTGATTTCTCAAATACATCCGAGTTTTCATATATTGAGGCTAGAGCATTGGATTTCCGTTGAATTCTGATTCGTGTATACCGCAACAGGTCAGGAGGCTCAAATACAATGGTAAATTACATCGAAGAACACCCAGTCTCAATCACTACACCACAGAAGCTGTCTACTTCTAAAGGGCTCTTATTAACGACTTTTAATAAATTTTCTCTAAATTTTGACTAGAACAAAAAATATTATAATAGCGTATTATTGGTACGCAAAGCAAAAAGAAGAAGTAGAAAAATTTAATAAAAATTTATGAGTATATCCTCTTATATAAGACTAGCTGAGCCCGGCAATGCTTCGCAATTACTAGATTTTAGTACATACTTGTATATATTTATATTTTTTTTTTATGAACACAATTGAAAGTTTGATATCAATTATAGTATTCATTTAAAATTAGATATGTAAATATACATTTTTTTTTTGTGTTTCGGATTATTAAAATTGTGAGTATATGCGGTGACTTGAAATTTTTATTTTTACTATTTCATTGTCATGAAAAAAGATGTAAAAATAAATAATATTAAAATGCCGAATTTAAGTAGGTACATAACTACTTGTTTATGTTTTAATTCTAAAAAATAAAACGATTCATTTTAAAATGTATATTTTTTTTGCAAATTTAAAACTCTGATGTTCTCATTAACAAGGGTGGACTTCATTTTGGAATGACTTTTTAAAAAACGTATAAAATGTCAGTTAATATTACTCGTACTTTAGCATTACCAAAAATATGCACGTGGGAAAGATCATCGTTTCGCTGAAAGCCGCACGTAAATCGGTAAATCGGACGCACATACAAATGTTGCCTTTTATATATTATATATAAAAATAAAGTTATATTGCTTGTCATACTCTTTTTAATTATGTTTATATTCATTTGTTCTACCCGGTACGAGTTTAGTTTCAACTAGTGTGATTAAAAGCTTAATATCAATATTGAGATTCATTATTGATTAAACTATAGCACAAAAAATGTCTACACGTACGATGTCATCAACATAATCCTAAATACTAGTATCTAGTATGGTTCACTGGCAACGGGCCGGTATCCGTCGCGTCGAGGGAAACGGATACCCATCCGGTGCGAAAATGACTAACGGACAGTTATCCGATGCGTGAATAAACATTCATACTAGCCCATACAGCAATGTCCAATAAACAATGGTCTAGTGCATAAAATGGGTACACACCAAAGGCAAATGGTGATTTTATTTACAGGTAAGCTATAAAAAATATCATATATTTATACCTACATAGAAGGTACATATTATAATGTTAGTAATATATACTATAAATTGATATTTTTCTGTGGTTCTGTGTGATACAACAACTTTCATCCATAAAATCAACGAAAACAATTTAATTTTGTGATATATTATATTATATAGATATATTATCCATAACTTTAATACATAACTCATTAAAAAATGAATAAAAAATAGCACTATAAATTCAGTCGATATAAGATAATCAATTGAAATGTCAACTGACCGAATTGTTCTAGAAATTAATAATGCTCAAAACGGCCGCGTCCAGCGCCATATGTCCTGCAATATGACGCATGAAAGTAATAATGGTATTTTGTCAAAAATACCATCTCAAAGAAAAATAGCCCTTAAGAAACAATGTTTGAAATACTGTTTTCCAAATCGGGAATTTTCAAATACTTTGTGTAATCTGCAAGTTACATATACGAGAAAAAACCCGCACTAGGGTTAAGACAATCAAAATTACTGTGAAAAAAAAGCTGGAAAAATCGGTTAGTTTCTTGGCTTACCGCAAGCGCTGGACGCGCTTTTTAAACATTAATATTTATATGAGGATAAAAATACAAGCGGTGGAAATTATTAAAAATAAATGGTAACTATTTATTTGTTTTTCAGTAAATAAATTTACAGTAAAAAAATATTATGGTTAGTCACATATAATGGTAAGCTGCGCATAATCGCTTCTTTACACGGTTTACTCCTGGTACACACCCGTTGCCAAAATCGGGGGTTAACCACGGGCCCAAAGGTTTTAATTCATGTTTAAAATGCGGATATTAAAAAAAGCAATTGATATTTCATTGTACGTATCCACCCTAATACTTCTCATTTTGACATTTACCATTTTGAAAAATTGACACTTAAGATAACACAAAATCTAAATACAAAATTGAAAGGTGGTATCTTTTTTTCCTAAGCCCAAGTGCTTACTGATTATATTTTTCCAATAAAAGTCGTAACGTTACCAATAATTATTTTGATTGTTCAGTAAACAGTGACTGGATATTAACATATACTTGAACGCTTAAGGTCAAAGGGAAAACGTTTGTTAACAAAAGGTCATAATATCATTAAAAGCCTCTATCGTTTTGTTCGCCTATGTTTACGCAAGTGGGCTGTGACAGAAGCACGAGTTAATTAATTGGTAATCAAAGTAATAATGGGTGGTTTGTAAAATATACTTTTATGGTTTTCGTAAAATATTTAATTACTGGTGTAAACTTGAGCTTTGATTATTGTGCTTCAATAAGTTTTTGAGATGGCTTCACTTCGAAGTTTATAAGGTAAATGACTTTAAGTATTATCATTAAAATTTATTAGTGTATGCATAAAATCGTCTTAGTCTCAGATAAAAATGTTCAAAGCAAAAAGTTTAATCACTTCCATATCTAAAAATACTAGTTTTGATATTATTGTTTTTCTATACATAATTTATCTTCTTCTTCTTCTCGTGCCACTCCAATAGGATGTTGACAACTTTCAATCGAAACTCCTCCCGATTCTCGGCCTATCTGATGAGCATTACTGCATCCGGTATTTAACCACTGCTCTGCCGAAAATTCCTGGGCCGCGATGCTCTTTTACGTCCCTTACACCCTCTTTCTTTCCTTTTACTATGGACTGCCGAAAGACATATTTTCCCCACAGAATAATATATGTGTCCAAAGAATGCGGCCTTTCGTCTTTTGACAACGGTAAACAGTTATCTATGTTTTTCCATTATATTCAGTACCCTTTCGGTGGATACTCGATCATCCCATGAGATACGCAGCATGTTCCTTTACAACCACATTTCAAATGCCCAATTTTATTTGTGATGGAGATTTAGATTTATCCTTCCACCCCACGTATTCACTATAACATAACGTTTTATGTGTATGCTTGTCCAGAAAAATATTGCGAAAAAAAAATGTTATTATTATTGTGAATAAACTTTAGAAATACACCAATACCTCAAACAAGATAAAAAACATTTCAATTGTGGAATTAAGGAATTTACAGAGCTGCTATCAGCTGGTTTAATTGATAATTTACGCGCAATACAACACTAATCATTGTGCCTATTTTTTATGTAAATACAATGATGAGTGATGAAATGACGAAAGAGATTAATCTGATCGAATCAATGAAATTAGTGAAATAATTCGATCAAATGAATCTCTTCACAACAATAAAGGTTTAAGCTCTTGAGTTTCACTAAAATCAACAGATGTAAGAATTGAAGAAATATAAATGTTCAAACATAGGCTAAATGGTGAATATTATACAGTGTACAGTGAACACTTAAACTAGCCAACGACATATCATAAGTCCTGTAAATGCCGAGACTTCCATATTCCCTTCTTGAAAATGTTCTCCATCTCTGTTGTTAATCTTAATGACTCCCTGGGGGGATATAGTCTTTTGTCTACGAACATTTGGATAAACTAAAAATATTATACTTATTTATTCGCTTAAAAAATGTTTTTTTTATTGTGTTCAATTCTTTTTTTATTTGGTGTCGTGGCGCAGTTAGTTAGACGGCCAACTGTACAACTGGCATCGCGGGCTCGATTCCCGCAAGTTGCAAGAAAAAAATCCAAGAAATATTTTTTTCTCAATTGGTCTGGTTTTTGTGGTGTATTTTTCATTACCTCCTTCCATATCCCCTCCATCCCACCTGCTGACAAGCCTCAAAATAGAGGCTTAGTGGGTAATTCCATTAGTGAAAAAAAAAACCAACTGGAATTATTCGTAATGTATATTATGTAAAACATTTTAGTTTGCAAGTTAAAATTCTTGATGGAAGTTCATTGTAATTTATTATATAATTTTTTTTTATTTTTTTATAATGATTAAGTGATTAAGATAAAAATAAATTTATTTATTTTACTTTCATATCATTTTGATTTCTCCATCCTAACCTCTGTTTTGTATAAATACATTGAACTCTTTAATAAAGATACCAGTCTTGTAGATGTCGCGAAAGCGATGAAACCGGTCACTGGATATTCCAAATATGTGAATTAAAGTATCACTCGTCTTTTATTTATATAATAACAAATAAAAAAAGTATATTATGTAATTAATTATGAACAGCCTCTGTGCAGCAAAAATGCTTTAGTGTAAAATGATTTTAGTCCTCAAAGACTTGAACGCATTTAAAGTATAATGATTATCTTATTGCTAAATTTTATTTAATATTGGTATACAATATGCAAACCAACATGCAAAACCTACTATACACCTTCACTTGAGTTGTTGCACAAAAATATAAAACCAACACGACATGCATTTTAATAAGCACATGCACTGATTAGGACAAATAGTATCTTATTATTACATTGATTTTTTATTAATATTTATCTTTCCGTATGTGTATCAATGAATTTTTTTTTCGTGTCTTTTGATTACAGTAAAACTGTTCCTTTTTCAGTACAAATAATATGACGAACCGCCAAAGTATTGTTCCAAGACCATTAATCATTCTCGTCATAAATGTGAATACAAAAATCTATAATTTACAATCTAATTCACATTTTACAAAGTTGTAAAAGTATTTTATTAGCTTTGCAAAAGTTTACGAGTTTACTTAAATTAGTTTGTTCATTTCCAATTTCGGGGGTGATTTCTTAATTTCTATACAACCCTCTCGCAACAGTGACGTATCATAGTTTTAATTACTTTTCGGAGGTTAATAAAGGAAATACGGCTATGAAAACTAAAACCAGTGTATTTATTATTACAAAATCATTTTGGTTTAATGTTTTTCATTGAAATGACTACTTGTTTGTAATAAAAAAGTAAATTACTTTAAAGATTTTTTTTATGTTTCTCTAGATAATGCAGTGCATGTGTGCTAATGTCTTTGGCCCTGCTGATAAACGTAATGTTATCCGTAAACGACGTAAACGTCTTTTAAAATGATAAATAAGACGCAAAATAATAACCTAAAAAACGTCATAAAAGCAGTGAAATTTATAAGTGGTGTCCTTGTTTTTAAAAGAAGAGAACAAGACAACACGACAAAAAAAAATACAACAAATTAGTCAATAATGTATTCTCCATACAATTAAGAATAGTCCAGAAGAAGCGTAGCATATTTGGATGCATCGGATTGTGTTCAAAAAACCCCCATTTTGTCCCACTTTTATCGCGCGCATGCGTAAAGTCACCGCGTAATGTTGCCAGATCGCGGAAAATATAATCATAACACAAATGTAAGACAATTTAATTTTTTAAAAAGCAAATTTGCTGATTTCTCTAAAATTGTTTTGTACACGCGGAAACATTGATTGACACAACAGAGTATATACGTAGTGGGTCATTTAATAAGCGTAATTTTAAACGGGTATTTTTATAGCATGTTAAATAATATTTGATGTTTTAAAGATAATTTTAGTCAAATGTCTACCACAGAGTTGTTTAATCCAAGAGGTTTAATTTTCATTCATTCTTTTATAAAATGAGCAAAGTAGCGAAAAAAAAAATATCGTTTTGTTTTCTCCAACAATCCAACAGATGGAAAAATAATTCATGCATTTGCTACTTACACATAGAATGTAATCCCTTCCTGTTTGTTTTTAATCCCAGCAGTATTTCTTCAATTGAAAAAAACACACTACGGCATAGTTTAATTCTAATTCGGAGTTGCGTACTGAGCGACGTCTACAAAGAAAATAATCGGTCAAAACGTAAAACTACTCTTTAAGAGTAATTTAGCCGCTTTCTGTTTGATGCGCGTATGCGGTTTCTGGACTATTTTTGATTCTATGGTATTCTTCTAAATTATTTTACAACAAATTAGTCAATAGTTTATTGCATCTTCACCGCATACTGCGCAAATATTAAGATCATCTTCAGCAGTTTTATTCCTTCGATTAAAAGCGAAAAACAGAAGTTGTCGAATATGCTAAATTTTGTCTACTCAACATTTCATTTCGAATTTAGTAATTTTTTTTTAAATGTGGTTACCTGAGGTTAGGAAATGATCGCCCGATAAACACTGTCCCTTATCATCTAATTAAAATTATAAGCGTGTTTTGCTTAGCGATCTAACTAGATAACAATATTACGATAAAAATATTACGCCAACAAAATAGAAGAAAGCAGTTATGATACCAAAACTATATGGAAGGTAATTAAAGAAATAAACAATACGTCAAACAAAAACCAAACACTAATACCGAGCATAGTTGAAAGTGATAGGACATTCACAAATAAACAAGAAATTGCAAATGCACTCAACAAACATTTTTCTACCATAGGAAAAAAACTGGCTGGTAAAATACTTAACAAATTGAATAAAAAAGAATGGGAACTAGAAAACCCTGAAAATATTGAATTTAACTCTCAAGAAATGTTTACAATAAAAGAAATTACAGTAGACGAAATTAAAATAAACCTAAAAACCCTAAAAACCGACTGCTCAAAAGGACCTGATGGTATAGATGCTAAACTTTTGAAGATTTTGTATGAAGAGATAGCTATACCAATCTGCCACGTATTCAATCAAAGTATAAAAACAGGTGAATTCCCAACCCAGCTGAAGGAAGCTTGTGTGATACCAATTTTCAAAGAAGGTAGCAAAACAGAACTAAATAATTATATACCAATATCTCTTCTAAACATTCTCAGTAAAGTTCTGGAAAAAATTGTTAACACTCAACTTACTAAATACCTTAGTGAAAATAATCTGCTTTCAACAAATCAATATGGATTTCGTAAAGGAATAGGAACGCAGGATGCCATATTAGACATAACTGAATACATTTATCAAAACGTAGACCAAAATGAAAAAACATTAGCAGTATTCCTTGACCTGGCTAAAGCCTTTGACTCAGTGTCACAAATACTTTTGGTTAAGGGTAATAAAAGGTGTATATCTAAAGTGGTTTGAAAGTTTTATTTTCAAAAGAAAACAAACTGTAAAAAAAGGTCATACAATTAGCGAAAATCTTACTGGAAATTTCGGGCTACCTCAGGGAAGTACATTAGGGCCTACATTATTTCTAATATATGTAAATGGACTATGTAACTTGAATGTTGATGGACGCATTGTAACTTTTGCAGATGATACGGTGCTTTTATTCCATGCTAAAAGCTGGAAAGAAGTGTACAGTAAAAGTGAGAAAGGCTTGGAAAAGACGAAAACATGGTTAGATTATAACTTACTTACACTTAACGCGCACAAAACAAAATATTTGACTTTTAGTATAGACAAACGGAATCAGCCAATAGAAAGAACCCTTAAAATTCATGAATGTACAAATGCAAGAAACAGCGATTGTGACTGCCAAACTATAGAAAAGGTCGATCATATAAAATATCTAGGTATGCACATTGATAGTTATTTAAAGTGGAACATACACGTAGATAAGACAGCAACCAAACTAAGGAAAATGATATATTTATTTTAAAACATTAGAAACATCCTAAACAAAGCAACTCTAATTAATGTATACTATGTTCTAGCACAATCAACTATTAGTTACGGAATAATAGGATGGGGAGGAACAAATAAAACTACATAAGAGCCATTAATAAAAGCCCAAAAAGCCTTACTAAGAGTAGCCAGTAAAAAGCCTTACCAATACTCTACAGACAGACTTTTTACAGAATTTCCAGTACTAGACATAAGATAAATATACATAAAGACAATTTTAAGACATTTCCATCAAAATCCTGACAGACATAATGACGGACAACAAATTTACGACACTAGGTAAAGACAAAAGACAATACTTCTGCTCCCAAAGAAAAAAACAAATTACGGACAAAGGCATTATACGTTTCTGGCCCCTAAGCTATACAACTTTTTAAGCAAGGACATATTGGCGAACAAAATGAAAAACAATATTTTCAAAGCTAGAGTACATAAATGGATTACTAAAAAGACTAGACAGGAAGCTGAGGAATATGTTTCATATATAAAAATGTAATTATAGTTTCTTGAAAATCCTTTTTCGTTTTATTGATGTAGATATGTTTTAATTTTTAATTTTTTTTATTTCTTTTAAATTTTTACACAATTGATGTGAAATTATGTACAATTATGTATGAATAAAAAATACACTGACACTCCGGAACGTGCCTGTGGGCCAGTGGAGTGGCTATATCCATAAAAATATATATATATTGAATGTACCTACCTATTGTATAGACATTTTTGTTAACTATGTATTTGTATTATATTTTATATTGGATTAAATAAATAAATAAATAAAATAACATCTCTTTCTCTCAAATAAATGTTTTGTATATTTGTCTCAGGACACTCGATATTTTGTCGTTTTCGGAGATCATGGTTGACCAAATATACTATTTAAAATTATCTTTTACTACCTCAAATGTTATGTAATTTTTTTTGTGTTAAGGTTTACATCAAGATTACAAAAAAAATCATGCTGATATTAAAAAACAAACAAAAAAACTTTCTCGCTGTTTTCCCGTAAGGGTAGGCAGAGAGGATCCAACATTTATTCATTTGCTCATGTACAAGCACCGATTATTCCGATTTCTTACGTTTTGACATATCTATCTTCAAATATTTGTAGGATTTGGTCGTACCATGTTTTTCTCGGTCTTGCTCTATATCCTTTTAACCATCTTATCGTTGTCTATTTGCTCTACATGTCTAAACCAACGCAGAGCTCCTTTCTTGATTTTGTTATATTAAAATTAGACAACTTAGAAATTAAAAAAGCGATTATTAATAAGAAAACAATAATTAATAACCAAATAAACAATACTACTTTTAGTCTTCTCCTGTCTAACTTCGAAAACCATGATATCAAATTACCACCCTTCTAAAGAAAAAACGACTTGATTTATTGAGTCCACGTGTAGTATTTAGTGAACATGATAATAAAAAAAAAAAATCAATTCATTAGTTACATAAACCTTGACGAAGAAGCTTGTTTGCTTTGAAACCGGTCGGTGAAAAATATCAATTAGTGGTTAAAAACAAAGTTGTTTGATTTATTTTATTATAAAAAATAACCACAAAGTTAGTGCTTCAAATATAAACTTTATAAATTAAATAATATTTCAATTTATATAAATGTTTTTTTTAAAGTGCGCAATATTTACTAGTCAGAAGTTGCCCTTAAGAGGGTGATAGCGCCAATTGATCAAATTAATAATTGGAAGTGTACCAACCATTGTAATTTATAAATCATGCGAAAATGTAAGTAATTACCTAATTACAATGATAATCGTGAATGTTGTCACATTTTCGTAACCAAAAATTCCGTTAATCCATCATTTGCCGTGACATTTAATACTTCTGAATATATTTACTCATATCTTGTGACGTAAGCACCGCATTTTGGTATTTATAAGGTAAGTGGTCTTTTACGTTATATTGTGTAATGATATTAAGTAAATTTCAATAAAATGACTACATTCTTAACAATACGCAGTGGTGAAAATGTATTAAAAAAAGTACACCCCTTTTAGTCGTTTATTTAGTGATACGCGTATTGGTCTTAAATTTTTACCCGAGTCGGAAAATAGCACAAGATTTTGTGCTTTTGTGAAGTTTCTTGTACAATAATTCTTGTTCCAAATATTGAGAAACTTTTTGTTGTTGTTTTAAATGTAACAGTGTCTGGGATTAAAAAATGAGCGTATGAATGCGCAGTGCGTCCTTTTTTTATTTTAATTTTATTATTGATAAACCTTTACTGGTTACATACATTTAACAAAATATTTTTAGTTTTAAAATTCATATTCTACCGTTAATAATAATATTTTTAACATATTTCGTCATTTGTTTAGTTTTGTCTGGTAGGTTATTATATAATTTTAGTCCATGGTTTATTAGTCTCGATTGTCCTTTTCTCGTTTTAGAAGGCTGTTTATGATATTTTTCTGATATTCTCGTATTGTGTTCGTGTTTACTACAGCTTTTTTCAAGTTTAAATTCTTCATCTACAATTAAATCAGTGGCTGATTTATGAATAAGTTTTCAGGATTCTAGTTTTTAAACTCTTTAGAGATCAGTTACATTTAATTGTGTTGTTTGTTTAAAAAGCTCTTTGGTTGTTGTTAGATAGGGTGGGTCACATACTAACTTTAATATTTTATTTTGCTGTCTTTGTAGTCTGTTTATGTCATTTTGATTTCCAGTTCCTCATGGTAGTTTCATATAACATATTTTAGTTTTTACATAGGACATAATTTTTTTTTTTTTTTCCGTTTTTGGAACAAAGTTTTTTATTTAAAAAAAAAAAGACTCCGTAATGTCATCACTTTGCTAATTAAATTGTTGATATGAATAGTCCATGTCAATTATCTGTCTATTGTTAGTCCTAAGATTTAACATGTTCAATTTCAGTTAAATTTCAATTTCAAGTTTTTGGCTCAGACCACGAAAAATATTGCGTGACAGTTAGACGTCCGCATCCCTGGAACAGGTTCCAAGCAATAACAGGACGCAGTCATAGAGAAAGCAGAAAAAGAAGAATAAAACTAGTAACATAAAGAAATATCACGCATTGACAATTAACAATATCACAGGCGTGGGATAAGCGGTTCAAATATGTGTTGAAAAATTAAACGTATTATAATTTTTCCGATTTGAACACAGATTTCAACCGACATGTAAAACACGACACAATATTTATTGCACTGTAATAAATCTTGCCTTAGATCTTCTGCCATTTTTTATCCCTGTTATATGAGATTTACTCATAAATTACAGAATAAAAAAAAAAAAAACCTATTTTCTTCAGCTTGTTCACTTAATTTAAGAAAAAAAAAAAAGAATTTCAAACAACTGAACACCGGTTGGTATAAAATACAAACGGCAATTTCTGTTTCAATTTTTCTAAATACAAAAATAACCTATTTTTTGTATTAAGTCGTATACTTTCGTAAACCGTTTCATTACAAACTTAGGCATTACAAATAATGTCATTAGGGGCGTTGATATTGGAGGAATTTCTTGTGAAATCAAGCAATAATTTATTTTATGAACGGCCGGACTACTGATTCAGCGTATTAGTATTCTACAGCCGTTTAAGACAGAAGACGTGCTATGGAAACTAATAAGGCACTATAAATTGATTGAATTATCGACTAAATAATTCGGATGTATGTTTGAATAGTGAACTAACTCATTGAAATAATATTGAAAACGTTCGGATGTTTTATCGCAAATAAGTAATATTGACAACATCTAAGAGTAAAATCAATGTAAGGCAGGATTTCGAATGAGGGGGCAAATCTGAGACAGGTATAGTTGATACAATTAAAGGATCACTGAAATAAGTTTGTTTTATAAAACGTAAGACGAGGACGATTAAAAAAGACAAAGATGATCAGATAAATCAAACTTTCAATCTTGTCATATCAAAAACAACTACAACCGAAGAGCATGTTTGACAATATGTATTAATTTGAAATGGCTAAAAATGTTTGGGTAATGTAATTTACTTATTTCGATAATTGTAAAGATAAAACTGAAATAACAAGTTATACCTTACAGTATAATAATTATATGGCAAAATAATTTTAATTATGTTATAAGCAATTAAATTTAGACGCATTACGTTTCCTAATTTTTTTCACGTTTTCATTCTTCATCTGATTGAATTATTTGAGCAACTATCTATGCATCATCTCTCTGTTTCTAACAAGGGTTGTTGTATACCATTTTCGTTTGGTTTTTTTAAATATTTTTTTTTGTAAATTTGATATTCTCAGTAACTTTAATCACAAAGCGATATTCTCTATCATTTACTTCACATATAGATATTCCATTATTCTAATTTTCGTTTTTAAGATCCAAACATATTTTTTATTTGCTGTAATTTTGTTTTTTCCTCCTTTATTGCTGGTTTTTTGACACCATTCTTCGAAGGAATCCAATGAAAAAATGTAAAAATAAAGGACACACCGATGCATATGTTCTTGATATAAATTTATTCCTTGTATAGCGAGCATCGTGAGTTTTGTTTTTTGCAAAATCTCATTTGAAATTATCTTGAAAGAAATTTCACTTTGGATTACGATCATTACGCCTCCTGTCATCACATCTGACAGTCCTGTATCCCGGAAACATAACGTATTTTTTTTATTTTTTTTAGTTTTATTTGTTTGACTTAGCATCAGCCTACTGATTTATACTTTTACAATAATACTTTCAGGGTCCGTATTCTAACGGAAAATTAAAATGTTTCTTCAATTGTATATATAAAGTAAAATTTAATTTCCTGCTTAAAAACTATAAAATGTTTGCATTTTTTTTCCAAACATGCTCAATTACAGATTACCGAAGAAGGTACTTTTAATTTCAATACAAATATATGCATTTTCCGTACATTAATGTCGATGTTAGCTCATACTGCCTCGATATGTAGCAATGAAATCTAAGAGCTTGTCCAGAAAGGGCGAATTCGCTGCGATTCTCTCGTGCGTAATACGCGCGACCTTTGCGTTCTTTGCGCTCAATTACAAATAACTACCGACCTGCTTAAAAACATGCCAGCGCATTTGAGCAATCACAATTAACAATAATGAACATGCTTAAGTAATCGTAGTCATAAGGCAACGCGTGTGTAATATCTAAGTCAACGCTCGTGTCGGTTTGTTTTTTATTTTCCTCGTATATAGAGTTCATTGGCGAAAAATCGGCGTTTACTATAAAAAAGAATACAATATATTGCATTTGCAAAATAGTATGGAGTATTTTATTAATGGGTCAAAACGTAAAATTATTCATTTATGAGTAGTTTAGTCGCTTCTGTTTGATGCTCGTATGCGGTTTCTGGACTGTTCTTAATTCTATGGTTACTGTATTAATTAAAATTAAAATAATGTTAAATAAAAATTGCTTTCGCTAACGCATGAATTCCAAATTCCATTTATTTTTGCTTAAAACTACCCGAACCAAACCATATTTATTAAAATCAGCAATTCATTATTTTTTTTGTCTTTTTTTTAGAATTATACATAGGTATGTAGAATTAGAATTAAATGACAGAGGCATCCATTGGAGGATTATATGATCACGTAATCTGAAGAAATTGTGATCAACTTGTTCGTTCTGCGCACGAACACATAATAATGCCATTTTACAGGATTGCTAAAAATAACCGCATTTGGTTCTCGTGTGACGCAAGAAATCCAAAAGGCCAACCATTCAATACTAAATACCGTCAAATAAAATAATTTTTTAAAAAAGATTTATGAAATACCTTCTAGTAAAAAAAATGCTACTTAATAGAAGCATTATTTTTTTAAATTTGTAATTTTGAATTCCCGCAAAAACTATCATTAACGCCACGCCCCTAATACGTCCCAAATCATGATCATTTTTAGCGTTGTTCGAAACTATAAAATTTTTTTTAGAACATCGTCACGAATCTTGACGTCACAACTGTCAATGCCAAACATGTCGCGTTTTTCTACTTACACATTTTTTTATCTTTTCTTTTTTAAAGTTAAATATGAAAACATTTGTCCGAAATACCCATATTGATTTTGAAAATACAATTCATTATTTTAAATCTATTTCATATATTTTTATCGGTATTCGTAGTACGTGATATTTTCCTATCATGTCATAGAAATCATATATGCTTCATGTTGGTAATAAAAATAACAGGGTTCGAAAAAATCATGACATTTATATAAATATCGAAATG